>PNEQ01100128.1:0-41755 GCA_003012365.1 Medauroidea extradentata | reverse complement strand
CCGTGCATTTAATGAGTAGATATTGTAGCTAAAATTTATCGGAGCAGTTTAATGTAGTTGTAAACATTGCACGACCCTATGTAAATAAAAGCACGTGGCATTATTTGTGTTTACATCGGCGGAAAGATATAAACTGGCAGGAAATAGAAATTAATCAGGGCTTTTTTGAGTGTTCACTTTATTCCGAATCACCTATATCGGGGCTATAGAAGTAAAGTTTTGAAAGTTGTGGAATGTTTACACTAGTTTTTGTCTACACGGAAGTTTTCGTATTTACAATAGTAAATATAGAGGCATGGTGGTTCACAGAAAATTGTAGCAGTGCTCAGATTATTCTGAACAGCCTATAATATAGTTTACACTATAATTACATGACCGTGCGTATATTTTGTAACTAATATAACATATTTTTTATTTAACTACACAAAGGTAAATAATATAAATTGTGGAATTGCAGTGGTCTGTAGTTTGATTTGTTAGGATGGTAATTTCGTCTGGTTGTCATTCCACAGTTAGTCTACTGTAGTAGTATAGGTGGTTGGGGATAAAGTTGACAGTTTTTAAACCCTAGTTATTTTTTTCTGTTGTGGTCGTTTATGGTTTCCTGCTGCTTTTTAATATAGACACAGCTTACGTAATTAACACTCATTGTGTATAGATTTTTCCATATTCAAAAGTTAACATCTGAAGTCATTATAAATAATATTTCTTAATTATTATTCTAGACAAGTTGGTCTTCAAAAGTGCTCAATTTATCGTGAACCTCCTAATAAACGATTTTCTGAAATAGCAGTGCTATAAACCGGAACTCTCAAATCGGTTTTGTGACGTGTAAAATGTCAGTGATCATGTACGAGTTGTTCTAATGTTTTATAAAGGTTGTTTAAACCTTTCGATTTTCGTGATCTGTCTTGGAAGCTGGCGCAGTCTTCTGTTGTCCACATCCAGCCAACCAAAGCACTGTAAATATTTGGTTGAGTGCTCCTTTTTTTATTAAATTGTAGACGTACCGCAGAGAAGCATTCTGAAGGTGATGTAGTGGCTACGTCTTACCATGTCACTTGGCGTGGAGAGATGAACGTGTTATAGGAAGAGTAGTACTAGGTTATGCACTCTCGTTGTGACCTTGTTGTCACTTCGCTATCACAGCTCGGGGGCACTGTGTACCCTCTTATCTCAGACACGAGTAGTACGAGACAAAGCATTCTTACACAGTCCTGTTTACACCGTGCTCTAGCAATGAATGAGGTTCAGATGCTTCCAGAAACAGTAGTCTCAGGCATCATACTGATTAGGAACAGTCCTTGTCTTTAATCGCGTTGGTTAGTTTTTTTTTTTTTTTTCGCATTGGTGGAAAAAACTCAAAAAGTTTTTCAACGAAGACTTTGAAAAAATTAAAGAGCAGTCATACGACACACAATTATTCTGTGTAAGCGTTTTGCAAAATAGTGCCCCGTTCGTTTGCCAAAAAAAATAGCAATATATTTTTATTTTGACTTACTTTCATTACAAATTTAATAATAATTTCAGTGCAAAAGTCTTTAAAACTATGAGTTTTATTGCTACCAAAAAATTAGGTACAAATAACTATTAGAGATGATGGTATATCGCTAAAATGTTTTGTGCCAACACACACACATACACGTGTGTATATATATATCATAACGTAGCTGCCTGCAAGCCAATAACAGTCATAAAAACATTACAATAATGGGATTATTATTGACTCAGTCAAATAGGGTAGCAGCTCCACCTACAAGCGAATGCCAGTAATATTTTAGTAATCTGAACGTACGTTGAAGCCAGCAGTAAGATTTTCCCGCGATAAAGCATCGTATCTAATAATTATATATTTTGTGACAAACCTATGTAGGAATTCTGCGATACGAAAATTGTGTGCCTTCAAAAATATCGCCTTAAGGGTTGCATCAAATAAATGAACTAGGTCGCCGCGTTAAGTTTCATAGTAAAATCAGCATGTCGGCAAGCCTTCACGTCAGTTCAGAGACTTGCAATTAGTGGCGATATGGCGCATGATACTCATGGCACTTTTACCCTTATCGTTCCTCGCTTTCGGACTTCAAACACGACAAAAAAACCTCCAGATAGACGACCCCCATTGGTAGAGGTACGTAAATTTCGCAGATACATTCCAGGTCAGGTTGAACGCCATGTATGTATACTTCATTGTCATGTCTGTGACTTGCTGGCGGCTGTTACGAAACGCGTTTGACTACTGCAAGCCAGTAGTCAGTGAGGAAATAATGCGAAGTACTATCGTTGCTACCTGCTTGTACGGTTATAAGCCAATAGATAATATATTGTGGCCAGTGGGTGTATAGGACTGACAAGTCTAGGCTGCTGCCAGATTAATCCGCGAAATTGACGTACCTCTACCCATTGGTAAAACAGTTCCCCTGTGCCTCCACATTAATCGAATTTGTATCACGGAGCTCACATTCACGACAGACATAAATATTCGGTACGTTGATTAGAAACATCATTTTCGGGCCCCTCAAAATGGCCGAAAATGCGGATTCGAAAAACGCAAGTACAGAAACAAGCGTTAGACTTTGAACTATGCTGCCCGCAAATAAAATAATGTGGTCACCGCTTAAAGTCCCATAAGGAAAAGGATAATAGTAAAGAACTGCTCGCCAGCTGAGTGGCTTGCGTGGAGAGGCGATAATTAGAGACATGAACTTATCGCGAAAAGAATTTTGCCCCACTTTGTTCCAGTGCCTTATGTGCACGTCTGCAGTTCTGCTTCATAGATATTGGCAGCGTGCCTATGAACTGTGACGTTTCTCATTTGACTGTGCCAATCACAATAAGGTTACTGTAACACCACACGTCTGTGATTTGCGTGTAAAACCCTACGACACACGAATGTCAAAACATCCAATCTCTGACCGTGAAGCAAGTCTGCAGACGGGCACACAAGTCACTGACACAAAGTGAGGCAAATTTCTTTTCGCGAAAAGTTCATGTCTCTAGCGATAATACATTACGTACATTGGTCAACGACACTCTTACCGCTCCTGCCTCAGACACACAAATACAGCTTGTCTAGGGAGGCCCCTTAGGCCCGATTCACAATGCGCAGTCGGCAGTCCGCTGTCGGCTGTCAGAGATTAATATGTACATTAAGATGTGTGTATTCACAATGTGCAGTCCGCAGTCGAGCAGTCCGCAGTTCAGCAGTCGGAGATGGCGAACTTTATCTCTGACTACTGGACTGCCGACTGCCGAAAAATTCCAGCCAATCAGGTATTGCTCTCGTAACCAAGTGATGTAAACAAATAATGTTTTAAGAGATTTTTGTATGGTTCTGAAGGCAAATTAAGCAATTTTACAAATTTAAAAACAATATGTTCAAAACATGGCCGATTATTAAATAGCAGTTTTTTTTAAAATAATGCAAAAACATAATGACTGCTGGACTGCACATTGTGAATTGTATTCGATTGCCAACTGCCAGCAGTCGGCTGTCGGCAGTCGACTGCTGACTGCGCATTGTGAATCAGGCCTTAAGAACAATGGAGCGACGGTTTTTTCTTTTTAATTTTCGGTTGTTTATACGTGGCAGAAGAATCAAAGAATAATTGCAAGTAAACTGACCATGAAAAAAAATTTTTTAGAAACCTTTTTACAAATTTATGACCACTTTTTTGGAAATTTCGGAAACTACAAAAAACTGGGCGGCATGACTTCGTAGGATATCTTGTTAGGTATGATACTTTGGCCTAAAATCATTTTCGAAAGTAATACATAAATATGTTCATTAAAACTGCTGTTTAACTTTCTAGTGTAAAGTTATCTTTTTATTGCAGATATTTCATGTGCTGATTTTTACTGTAAATATGTTTTACTTCTGAAATAACAGCACTCCATTCTCTTGTCTGGACGTTTAAGTTTATCTTAAGCACTGGTTTACTTCAATTAAACTGAGAACGTTGTGCGTTGGAGTCAAAGAATTGTGTAGGGGAGAACTAATGGTGACAGATAAGCACGTCACGCCTATCCCTAGCCTCTGGGCGCAAGTCACTGAGCTGATGTGGTCTTCTCGCCGATAACTAGAGATAGGAATATTTTACGAGCTTAGTTACCTAACTTGAACAGCACACGATAAACGAATGGACGTATAATTTTATGACTTAATATTTAGGATAAAGGTGTGTTGTAGCCGCCTATACGTTTTTTTATAAATATTTTCGACCGAGATTATTATACATGAATAGGACCGCAAAACACATTTCCATTTTCGGCAGCGAGAGTGGAGGACTTAAAAAAGTGTAAAATTCTTTGAATGCTCCTAAAGGTCCTTCCACACAATTAAATTCTTGTTTCAATATTCTTTCAAATTTATTGAGTTGAATTTATTGAATGCCATATGACACCATGCTTGCGTCATAATCGCATCCATTTTGCGTTTCAGTTTGTTGAATGTCTCAAATTTCGTCAGAGATTTTCGTTTCGAACATGTTTGAAATTTTCTTGAATCAAAATATTTTAAGAACAGAGAGGAGAGATTTTTCTGGCGCAATTAAGAGTTAGTTGAGCTTGTCATATGAGCTGTGCTATAACGTGGTACGGAAAGTGTTTTTTTTTTTTCAAGTATTACTATTAAATGTACTTCCAAAGCGTTTATCTACGATAAGAAGACACACTTCAAACTATGTCTTTATCGTTTTAAAAAATACCGTCCGCTTTTTAAAAACAAGGTTATCAGCTCCTCAAAAGTGGTAAAAATGGCTTTTTGGCATTGCTACTGCGTTTGGGAAAAATACCAGCGATAATCGTAAACCAAAATGATAGAGACGTGCGTTGGGCTTTGACATATACTTTCCACACACAAAATAATAGGGTCACCGCTAAAGTCCCGTTGAAAAACACTTTCTACGAAAAACACAAAAACGCTAGAATAGTATTTATTCTGCGCTTAGAGGCGAAGCGGTGTTTAACGAATGTATTTGGGTCGACTTATCGCTAGAAATGATGCTATATAGCGAAAATCATACCCTTGAAAACGCTGTAGTTTCTTGCAACATATATGTAGAGGCACGATTATTTCGCGTACGGTATTGATTCCAGGTCAGGTTGAACGCCAATAACGTATACTTCACTCCTACTGCTGTGATAAGCCGAGAGCGGTTTTAGCACACATTTGACGACTGCAAGCCAATTATAAATAAGGAAACAAGTCGTGGGGATATCACATGCAACACGTTTGTACTGTTAGACGCCAATATATATTCGGCTTCAGCCGGTACACGTATATAACTGAGAAGTCTAGGCTGTTGCCACATTAATACGCGAAATACTCGTGCCTGTACATATATGATTCGGTGATATACTTCTGACACAACGTAGCTGTCTGCAGACCAATAACAGGCTTCAAATATTACACTACCCGGGATTCTTATTGGCTCAGTCAAATAGGGTTACAGCTCCAAGTTCAAGCTAAAACCAGTAATTTTCTAGTAACTAGAGCCACGATTATATGGCGAAAAGATTTTTGCAACATTTGGTTTCGATGCGTCATGTGCACACCTGCAGCTCTGCTACATCGTCTGTGGTTTGATGATTTTACTCTCACTGGCCTTGGCAAATTACAGACGTATAGACTCACAATCTTATTCTGATTGGTGCAGTCAAATGAGAAACTTGTCTGAACATAGACACGCTCCAATAACCTTGAAACAGAACTGCTGATGTGCACGTGAGACACTGAAACAAAGTGGGGCAAAAATCTTTTCGCGACAAAATCGTGGCCCTACTAGTAAGCTGTCCGTGTGTTGAAAACCCAGCAAACAGTCAAGTTTTCCCGCGATCAACCATCATCTCTACTTATCGTCTTTCCCGTTTCTGTTACTCAAAAAAAGGTCGATGTCCAAATAACTCTTAGTTCTAATACGTAGAGTAGTTTCCGAATGAACGTGTGTGTGCTGAAGCTGTGCACACCGCTCGGCGGCTTGGGCACACACGATACCTCGCCGGTCATGAGTTCATGAGAAGCCCGCAGAGACGTGCAGCGTCAAGGATTGGTAGCAGGATGAACTACTGCTGCCGTCGCGGGGTCTTTATCTGCGGAACAATGTCGGGTGTTGACACTAGTCCAGTCACGTCTGGCGTGAGTGGGTCGTTACCGCTGGCTGCAGGCTGGTCTGTCACATCACCCAGCACTAGCCCCTCCTGCCTCCTCACAGCACCGACACGCATGCTGCTTCTAGCCTTGCTAGCATAAGGCTGTTCACGGTTCACAGAAGTCAATATTAACTCGGCCAGAGCAAGAATAGGGATTTAACCACATCTGAAATTACTAGAGACAGAAAAAATTCGCGGGTTCACTGAGTTGTAGGCTAGCCGTCAAGAATATCTGTGTATTCAAGCAGGCAACAGCTGTTCGTTGGTTGCTCGCTGACACAGTAAAATGGGCCCGCAATTAGTTACATTTTTATTATTGGCTCATTAACTTCAAGGTGATGTCAAATAAGTAGGGCCACAATTTTGTCGCGAAAAGATTTTTGCCCCACTTTGTTTCAGTGACTCACATGCACATCGGCAGCTTTGATTCATGGTTATTGGCCGCGTGTCTTTGTTCAGACACGTTTCTCATTTGACTGCACCAATCAGAATAAGATTATTGTGACTCCTTACGTCTGTAATTTGCGAAGGTAAATGAGAGTAAAATTATCCAATTACGGGCGATGTAGCAGACCTGTGAACGTGCACATGACGCATCGAAACCAAATGTTGCAAAAATCTTTTCACCATAAAATCGTGGCTCTACAAATAAGTCAACGGCCAAGTGTGAAAGTAGAAGGAACTTACATTTGTTGGAACTCTAGATTGTGCCTGAAAGTAAACGCGAATTTTTCAGATCTCTAGAAAGTACATTAGATGGAGATTTCGGTACCTGTCGAACCATACCACAACTGACAAGAGATCTGGAAATTCCGCGAGTTAATTTCGCTACATTTACAAGTTAGCGTGAGTTGGTGAGAAATTTTGGTCAAAGTGCTGGTGAGGGGTGACATGAGGTGAATATGGACCAGCACCGGCGGGGGAAACGGGAGAAATCCCCAAGAAAACCTGCCGACCAACGGCATCGTCCGGCACGATTTCCACATGCGAAAATCCGGGGACCGATCCCGCCTGGAATCGAACCCGGATCGCCTTGGTGGGAGGCGAATGGTTTGACCATTCGGCCACCGCGGCCTCTACAAGTTAGATGTAGAATTCCTGTTCATATGAGTTACTTTCGTGATTGGCTCACTTTTTATCTGCCCCAACATTGAGAATTCTGAGCCAACAACGAGCATTCATGAAAACATTCACAAGCTCCCGCGCTACCTCGTCAGATGTGAAACTGGCCACTCACTGGAGCAACAGCTAATGAATAAATAGCTGAGGACAATGTACACGAGACTGTGGAGTCCAGCCGGCTGGTCGTTGAACACGCGAAATTCCCGTGTGCCCCGTCTATTCGTACATTGTCTGCTGTTTGAGTGAGTAGCATCTAATGGACAAATTGTCGGGGCTTGAGTATACATATGACAGTGGGTTCTAACATGCACTGACGTCAGCGAGATATATGTGATTGTGATTTATCGCGGGAATAGATTACTGCTTGCTAGGCTCCAATTATATTTCTGGCGCTTTTCTTTCGTCACTGGTGAATCCCTATTTGACTGGGCCGATGGGGATTGTAGTGCGCTACAAAATTTAGTCTGTGATTTGTCAGTAAACAGCTAAACTGTGCCAATGGCCGTTGTGTCCTATCATAAGGCGCAGGATGCTATAGCTATTTGCAGAATACGCTGGCAGAAAAAATTCTCGCTATTTTCCACCATTTCTCATCATTGACTTCCTCTTCATCTTGGCGTTGTTTACATTTCTGTAGAATCTTTGAAGACATTTTTTAGATGTCCTGAAAAAATGTGAGCAAAAAGTTTTCAAGTAAAAAAGAACAATCGAAAACATTTTTGAAAAATTCTTGTGGTAATATTTTCCTCGCCTCAGTGCAGAAAATGGTTTTTGTCCTAACATGATAATTTGAAAGGAATCAGAGATAGCCTAGTGTTTGCGACATGAATAGTATCGTGTACATATAAAAGTAAGATAGTAAATATAAATAAATGTGTGGATTAATATTGCAAAATATTACATGAGGCGAAAACGTGTGGTGCGGCCTTAAAAAATTTCCTGCTATGCTATTTCCGGAACTGTCCCAAGTAAGACAGGTAAATTTGACTGTGAAGTCCCGCCAACTGTGTGTGTTTGGGTAGAGCTACAGTTGTTAGTTATTTATTACTAGACCACATATTTTCGACTGCTTAAATTTGCATGTCTCCGTACGGTGGCAGAACAATGCTCCATTACGAAGTCAGTGTTAACGTGTGTCATTGATAAGTGAAACGAAAGGTTAAAATGTTGTACTTAGGCTGTAAATTAGTCATAATAGCAAACCTGTTTTGACGATACCAAGGATGTGCATACATACGGATCACGCTGAAGTAATGAAGTCGTTCCGCAGACACTGAACAAACATAAAATGTTTCCATGGAGGTTGTTTGCTGAACTCGACGAATTTCTTGCACGGATAACTTTTAACACGACCTCCCCATCCCCCCAACTCTCTTTTCATATATTTAACGGTGTAAAATCATGAGAATCTTTCCTAACAATGTTTTTTTTTTTTACTCCCGACGAAAAAACAGAGGTGTTATAAAAGTTTAACATGTGTACCTGTGTGTATGTCTGTGGCGTCGTAACTCCTAAACGGATGAAGAGATTTTATTTATTTTAATTTTTTTGTTTTAAAGGTGACTTGATTGAGAATGTTCTTAGCTATGATTCAGAATATCTGTTGAGCCATTTGAGGATCGTCAGCTCTTTTCTAGTTGTTGAAGAGATGTGAGCAACTTCTAACTTACTGGTTGAATTGCTTCGAAATGTAGTATCTTGTGACATCAATGATATTAGAATAGTATGATCCCCTTTACTTGATGCTTAGAGGTACGTAAATTTCGCAGATACATTCCAGGTCAGGTTGAATGCCAATTATGTATACGTCATTGTCATGTCTGTGACTTGCTGGCGGCTGTTACGAAACGCGTTTGACTACTGCAAACCAGTAGTAAATAAGGAAATAATATGAAGTACTATCGCTTGCTACCTGCTTGTACGGTTATAAGCCAATAGATAATCGATTGTGGCCAGTGGGTGTATAGGACTGACAAGTCTAGGCTGCTGCCCGATGAATCCGCGAAATTGACGTACCTCTATTGATGCTGCATCAAAGAATCTGCGGGATATATTCACCTTCTCACCAACTTACAGTCGTTTTTTTTTTTTTTTATATTTCAAGTTTTACTTGTAATGATTTGTAACTTGCTGCACTTATATTATGAATAGAGACCTAAACTAAAAAGTAAGTATTTTGTTTTGGGCATGCTAGGGTTCAAAAAAGTTCATGTCTCTTTTCCAATTGGGCCTTGGCGTATTTGACCCCTTCTGAAGGACGCTAAGCCAATAGTAAAGAAATAACTGTGAATATAGACCGAATCATATTGTATCACTGTGTCAGCGAGCAGCCAGTGAGAATATAATGTCTGCTTGAATACACAGGTATTCGTGGAGGCTAACATAGGACAATGAACCAACGAATATTTCCCGTCTCTCTCTGCTAATGAGATTGAACGACAATTGGTTGACGTGGTTTAACCTTCCGCAGACTAATTAAAAACGTTAAGTTACATATCTTAGTAACATATTGGTCCAAATACACAATGTAAGTAGAGACAAGAAATTTTCGCGGAAAACGTTTCGCACCAGCCTGATTTAGTGCCTTGTGTGCACATCTGCAGCTCAAATTATAGACCAATGATTGGATGCGTTTGTCTCTCAGTGTCTTGTACTTGTATTCGCAAATCGTAGACGTGTAGGGCATCAGTAAGTAACCTTTCTCAAACTGACACAGTGAAATGTTTATACGTACATACAAACGGCCAACAACCATGAAGTGCGCTGCAGATTTTTCAATAACGATTGTTTTACGCGAGCGACTTCAGTGTCCACAACATCATCGCATATAGAGAGATTTTGGTGAGGAGTGACATGAGGCGAGTATGGAGCAGTGCCGGAATGAAGGAACGGGAGAAACGGGAAATCCCCGAGAAAACCCGCCGACCAACGTCATCGTCCGGCACGATTCCCACATGCGAAAATCCGGGATCCGACCCCGCCGGGAATCGAACCCGGATCGCCTTGGTGGAAGGCGAGTGGTCTGGCCAGTCGGCCACCGCGTCCCCACCACGCCATATAGATTCTATAAAATTAACCCTGTGTCTATACCACGGTCGTAAAAGAATAGGTCTGGACACTCGCCTATCTAACAATGTATTTTGTTTGACCCCTTTGTTGTTTGGCTGTAGTTCGTCAAGTTACCGAGAATGTCGTACTTTTTGGCGCTGTTTTCCGGGCGGTCGGACTCAAACTCCTTCCACTTTTTTCCATTGTTAAATTTATAAAGTAAATAAAGGTTGCTGGAGCCTTTTCTTAAATTTGTCAACGAAGGAAGTATTTAATAAATTTATAAAAAATACATTTTGATAAATTGTTTATCTTAGTGGGGAGGAAGTGGGCGGAGTTTGAGCCGACCGCCCTAACAGCAGCGCCAAAAAACCTATAGTATTGTCGTGAACTTAGTGAACTACAGCCAAACAACAAGGGGGTCAAGTTTCCAGGCGAGTGTCCAGACCTGTTCTTCTACGGCCGTGGTCTATACTCTGTGATTTATGAGGGCAATCGTAATAGCCTAGCTGACAAGGGATGTCGACTTGCAGAGTAGCATTATTCCCATTGCATTTACTCTACAGACAAATTTTAGACACATTTCTTCTTACTTTTTATAAGCTATCACTACAGAAAATTAATGCACACCGTCCCGATTCTTCCCTGTATTACAGGTTGAATCTTTTCCAGAATTTTTTTGAAAGAAATGTAACTTACCTTTATTATGCTTTCCACTCCTAAAAATAAACATTTGAGAGCAAAATAAAAATTAGTACCTAAAATGTATTTTTTTGTTTTGTTTTATCTTTAAAAATAGTGTAAATTTTACAGCACATGTCTATTTAATTAAAACTTTCCAAATAAATATGTATATCTGAGTTTATAATAAACATACGATCTGTAGCACTAGTGTTTGAAATAGAACAGTACGGACATGTTTATGATTTGTTTTGTTTATGCGTAGTTAGCATATAAGTATATTTCCCGACGCACAGACTTATCATGGTCAGACCGAAAAATGGATGAGGTGACTTGATGAAGCAACTTTCAATAAGGATGGTGCAGGAAACAAGAATGACCCGAGAAAACATACACGGCGTATAGTAGTGATCGCCACAATCCCCACTTGGGATTTTCTGTCCGAAACAAAATTACGCCCATCAGGAGTCGGGAACTCAACTGCGATGACAGAGACTTTGATCAGCATTTAGTGCACAATCCTGTACAGTTCTCGACGACTACAACAGCCCACGAGTTATCTCTGGGTGTTTCACCTCAGCAGAGTCGGGTTCTAAATCTTCGGGAAAAAAAAACGGAAAAATTGGGGAAAAACAGGGAAGATTTTTTTCTTTAATGTCAGAACGCGAAAAAATTGGATTTTTTCATCAAAGTGAAAAATTACAGAACATTGAAAAAAATAAATTGCAATATAGGCCTAAATGATCATACAGTTTCTGAATTACAAATCCGGATGGTATATGTACGTATTTCCGTTCAGGTCTATCCGCCAATACACATAGTACCCTACTACGAAAATGAATAACCAGTAAACGTAACATGAAACTCGGTACAGAAAAATAAACAATGTGCACATGAGTTAACCAGAAATATTTATCATACTTATATCCAACTTACAATCTTTGTCAGGAAAACAGTTTCGATTACAACAAAAAACGCTTTGTAGTTCAAACTCACAAGTAACACGCTAAGAGAATTATTAATTATCTGGCTGCTTGCATCAACTGGCTAAATGGCGAACTTTGCAGTTGTTTTACATATCAAATTTATGATTTGTCATTTTCTTCTTGTGAAACTTTCAATTTTATGGTATCTTTCCACATGCCTACACCTTGCTAGTAAGTAAACGTTCAGAATGAATCAGACAGGCCAATGCTCCTCTTTTCTCCATATTTTATTCACCTTATATAAGTTACTGTAATTATTTAGCCACCACAGGTTTAGTGTAATTTCACAATGATTTTAAAGATTTTTTTCTAGTTTTTCCAATTTTTCCAGAAAATTTAAAAAAAAACCTTATCTTTTCCTTTTTTTTCCCCCGCCAATTTTTCTGGAAATGTTAGAACACCAGTCACCACGAATGGCTAGGCTGAATATCCGTCCCTGGCGCTTCCCACGTGTGAAAATCGGGACGTCCCCGCCGTGGCTTTATTTTGTTGACAACGTAATCTCTGAAACTGATGTATGAGTCATCGTTATTTTACTCTGTCTTGCCGAACATACAAGCAAAGGGAATTTGAGATGGTTACAGAGCCGCACGAGTCATATTATCTGGCAAGGATTATCGATAACACGCCGTTGCACTGACGCGCGCAACTTTCGACTTGTTCTCGCTGTAGCCAGCCTGTAGGCTGTTCACTATAAACTGAGTACTCAATAGAAATTGTAAGTAATTAAAAATATGTTTTATTGGGTCAATAGATGTTAACTTCTGACAGTGTTAAAACGTTTACAGTGGCTTTTAGTTACACGAAAGTTTTCATATTAAAACATGTAAAGATGGCTGCGAAACGGCTGAAAGAAAACTTGATGCATTGCTGACTTTATCGTGAACGGCCTGTACCTGAGTCGTACGAGCTCATTCACGAGCCATGTACTACATCGTTGTCACTATCACCGAGTTCTTTAGCGTTCCACTCTCGCGAGGACATGCCATGGTAAACAAAGTCATGCTGAGAACTGCAGATTTCTCAAAGCCAGTATACGAAAGTAAACACGGCGTTACCAGTATAACTGACTCAACTTTCCCTCTTTCTGGGAGGGTGTAAATAGCCCAAAAAGTTACGAAGATCTCGAAATGTCACATTGTACATTTATTTTGTCGTGTCTTTTGTCGTGTCTTTTTTTGTCGTATCTATATGCCAAAAAAATCGGAAATGTTAGGGATCTTTTAGAGTTTTATTTTTTTTTTGTAGTTGATTGTTTTACTATCATAATTAACGAGGACATGAAATTTGCAATTTTGTCTACAGCACGGCCGTAGAAGAACAGATCTTGGACACTCGCCTGGAAACTTGACTCCCTTGTTGTTTGCCCACTTCCTTTCCACTAAGACAAATAATTTATCAAAATGTATTTTTTTATGAATTTATGAAATACTTTCTTCGCTCACAAATTTAAGAAAAGGCTCCAGCAATCTTTATTTACTTTATAAATTTAACAATGGAAAAAAGTGAGCGGAGTTTGAGTCCGACCGCCCTAACTGAAGCGCCAATAAAACACAATATTCTCGGTAACTTGGCGAACTACAGCCAAACAACAAGCGGGTCAAGCAAAATACATTGGTAGATAAGCGAGTGTCCAGACCTGTACTTCTACGACCGTGGTCTACAGTTACATGCATGATGCTTCAGTTTGTCTACTCTCAAATAAACTACATCAGGATAAATTAACGTACGTAAATGTGCCAAAAACCATAAACGACTTGTCGAAGAAAGTGCATGAAAATTACGTCTCTAAACGATTCTAGCTAGAATGCAAGACCTATCGTGCACGCTACTTGCATACAAGTCCCAAGCCGGCCAGTTACACGATGCTCGCCTCGAACATGAAGATGTACACCTTGGTCAAACCAATAACCGTCTGTACTAGGCTTAAGAAAGGACGATACAACGGAGGCGGCACAGAAAAACACTGAAGGTTTCTTTAGACGAACTAGTCGCGAGAAGTCTTGTATATTGTTTGTTGTCTGTCCTAGTGAATATTTGTGCTGTCTGTTGTGTTGTGCGGAGTATCTTTAATATGCGATTTGTTTTATATGTTTTTTACTGCAGCTAAACTTTACTTGTTTTTTTTTTTCCCAAGTTTGTTTAATATTTTGTCTCACCTATTTCTGGGATGACAGTCATGCGATTTGGAAGCCGAGTGATGTTTTGTAGGACATGGAAAAAGGTTTTTTCGATCTTAACTTAAATGAATGAATTTTTGAACGATAAAACAATGTCCATGTCCTGAAAACGACCACTTGGCTTCCAACTCGCATGTGACTGAAAACTCGACCCCCTGTAGTCGCACGCATACAAACCACTCATTTATTCTGAGTTCGGTTTCGAAATATTAGCTACAGTAAAGGTGCGACAACTTCATATTGTTTTAAATTTTGCTGTGTCGTATTGTGAAATATTCAAACACAATATAATTGTAGTAATTTGGCTCTCGGTGATCTGTCTGTTAGGGTAACTGTACTTACCGTCTGAGAAAAAATTGTAATCCTGCAGTTTATTTAAATGGGTTTATAGTTCGAAAGTAAAACTGCAGTAACAGCCTTACAATAAGTTTAATTGTTGTATGTTCATTCTGCGAACAATATATAATTAAATTTCTTACTAAGTTGTATGCTGACACTTGAAATAATTTAGCATACCGTGTAATCCGATTTTTGTACAGCTACCTGACCAGTTGACACATCAGACTGATTACAACTAGTCTACAGAATTCGGTCTAAAATAGACGGTGTAGAAAAATGTTATAAAACAGAGACGAAAATGATTTCGTTAAATTCTTACTGTTCTGTTCTCATTAAAAAAAAGTGCATTTCACACTTCCGACCACGACCATCTTTGCGTAAGTTACCTGCCGGAGAAGCATTCTACGACCTGTGAATGGACGTGCAAAAAAAGTGGGGGAGTTGAGAGGGTCGGTTGATCCTTTAAGTTAAACTGGGGGCACATTATGTCTACCCCCTCGCATCCATAATCCTACATTTAGGTCTGCATCATTTCAGAATGACGTTGCTGTTTATTTGTAGAGTATACGTTTTAAATCAGATTCATTGGACAAACAACATTACTTTTTTTTTAAGTTGTTTACAATATTGGACGTACGCCATTGCCATACAATTTCCGTCCCAGAAATCCACACAAGAGAAGAGGGAAAATTACAATTAAACAAACGATAGAAACAAGTAAGCCAGGACTGGTTTGGCTCTAGTCACCACATGTATAAAAATAAACCATGGAAATTCAACAAGGAATTAAGTCAGGCCGCAAGAGTAAAAAATTAATCAATTAATAAAATAAAAATAAATAGAACATCCAGAACGAATGAACTCAGGACCCCACGATAGAACAGCACAGTGACAAAATTCGACGAATACCTGAGGACGGGTGCAGATCTCAGCACCCTAAACGTCGCAGAGGGTCGTCGCCAGAAATCTACTGTGTTTCGTGTCTCTTCGTCTTTTCGCTGTGCAAACTCGTGTCTGTGACTCGTCGTTGTTAATATATGTTTTGGTTGTTGTTTTTGGTAGTTTGTTTTCTTCGTTGTTCTTTGTATTTTGTTGTATTCCTCGAATTTTGTCACTGTGCTGCTCTATCGTGGGGTCCTGAGTTCATTCGTTCTGGATGTTCTATTTATTTTTATTTTACTGTTGACAATTTGACTCAATTCCTGTTGGAATATCGTGTTTTATTTATATATGTGCGGATTAAAAGCCAAACCAGTCTTGGCTTACTTATTTTATCAGGTGTCCTGAGTTCATTCTTTTTCTGATGTTCAATTTTTTCATTTTTATTTGTTTTTTTTTTTATTTTATCTTATCTTGCGACTTGACTTATTCCTGTCGGAATTTTATTATTTCATTTACACATGTGCTGACTAGAGCCAAACCAGTGTTGGCCTATTTATTTGATCATTCGTTTTGGAAGTTCAATTTATTTATATTTTATTAATTGATTAATTTTTTACTCTTGCGGCCTGACTTAATTCCTTGTTGAATTTCCATGGTTTATTTTATACATGTGGTGAACAGAGCCAAACCAGTCCTGGCTTACTTACTTCTATCGTTTGTTTAATTGTAATTTCCCCTCTTCTCTTGTGTGGATTTCTGGGACGAAAATTGTATGGCAATGGCGTACGTCCAATATTGTAAACAACTTCATACACTCCCATTGCATAAACCATTCAAAGGCATAATTACTTTTTTTTTTGTAATTCGATGTCTCGTTCATAGGATATTTGGCACGCCCCTGGACCTGTGTCAACCTTGTGGCGGTGACAGGCTAATATAAATCACAGGGTCATAGGGCAATCCAGGCCTAGGTTACAGCAATTGGAGGTGGAGGGGCAGCTTGGCTCGTGGCTCAGATGTGGGTCGCAGTAGTTGGTCTCTGCTAGAACAAGGATGTTGAGACATCTCCGTGGTAATGACTGTGTGCCGGCCCGGCCACTCCAGTGCAGTGGGCTCGCGGTCCATTTTCGCAAGTCCCCCCCCCCCCTCCACGGTGATACTGCCCTCACCATGTCAAGGTCACATTCCTCAGCTATGTACAGTGATTCAAAGGCCGCGGTCACTCGGAACGCACTACCACTTAGTCTACCCATGCCCACACCACAGTCCTGACACTAAAGTAATACTATTAACAAACTATATCCCTAATAGTTTCAGAAAAAAATTTAGCACTACTGTACTAGAAACATTACTTTTGGGCCCCTCAGTATGGTTATAATCGGCTTTCAAGCCTGCTGGAGCTGGATAAATACCAAACTACCAACCTGATATATATATATATATATATATATATATATATATATATATATATATATATATACATAACATACATATATATTTACAGGATGTCCCATAAATAAATATAAATATATATACAGGATGTCCCATAAGTCCGGTCTCGTAGGGGGGTAAATATAAATTGGTGAAACATGGAGCAGTTTAATAGTGATGTAGTGTGTCATTACGACAAAAAATGTTCAAATTGATGGCCGCGATGTGCTATGCACATGCGTATGCGATCGTTCAAACGGCTTTGTACATGATGTAACATGGCCGGCGGGAGGGAGCGACATGCAGCAGTAATGCTATTAACAATAACATTTCGTTAAATTTCACCTATTTTAACTTTCTTAATGAGATCGGACTTTTCCTATTTTATGTATATATATATATATACTTTTGAACGTAAGATGACTATGTTCCTGGCGCATGAACGGCGTTACAGCGTGTCACGCGTATTCTTTACTACGCGAAACTGCTTAACTTATTCATAGTAGGCCTATGTTTATCTATGAAAGTAAAAAAAAAACACTTGAAACTATGCTTCTATGATTTTAAAAATTCAGCATTCTTGTTAGAAACATGATTTAAGGGCCTCTCGAAATTGCTTAAAACTGATTTTTAAGACTGCTGAATCTCCGACATAATTTATAAAGTGCAGAACGTAACGCATAAGTTTAACTTAGTTCATAATATTAAAAGTTAAAATTTTGAAATCACCGTTTAAAGTCCCATGGGAATAATACCACAAGGAAAACCTTGCACACCAGTTTGACGAGCTGCGAACAGCGGCGATGTGCTTCCCATCGAGCGTGCTACTCTGGCTCTTATCGCTCCGCTGTTCCCACGTGTCAAATGCGGAAATTTGAAACCGGTACACTCTCCTTTTGAGTGTGTGAAAGATTTTGGTCAGCGTTTAACATCGAGGTCGTTAGCGCAGGTGAGGGTTGACATGAGGTGAGTGTGGAGCAGCGCCGGAATGGAAGGGCGGGGGAAACGGGAGATCTCCGAGAAAACACGCCGACCAGCGATATCGTACGGCATGATTGCCACATGCGAAAGTCCGGGACCAGCCCCGCCGGGAATTGAACCCGGGTCGCCTTGGTGGAGGCGAATTGTTTGATTATTCGGCTACCCCCCCTTCCCTTTCCATTCTGCCTATTTCTGAGCCTTGGCGAGACCAAGGATAAGAATTTACACGTTAAATTATAATAGGTGGGCGCACTTATCTTTAACGATATCACCTTCGGACGAAAACTTTATTCTTCACTGAGAAGAAGGGGGGAAATGTATGAGTGTTAAAGTTTTTTTCCATTTTGGTATGGAAATACTTATTTGTTCATAGTTTTTATGGCATTGAGAAACCATACTTAACAGGCCGTATCACCCATCTTGTTAAAATTATTAATTTTCGTTTAACAAATGAAGGGTGATGAATTACATGCAGTGTCTCTTTATTCGAACCTTCCTTTTTACGATTAAGTGTGTGTTATTGGATTAAATTTGTACTATGATATGTTATATTCCCTTAGTTATGATATTAATTATTACGCGTTAATATTTCGAATTCATTGTGCGTATTGAAAGTCAAGGGAATTAGCTGAGTCCATGTAGTAAAATTTTCGAACAAATCTTGCCAAATTTTTTATCAAGAAGAAATTAAGAAAAAGGCACCACTAATGATACGGGCTCTTGAAGATCCTAAAACAATGTATGGTCTCACCGCGATGTGAAAAAATAGCGGTGACGTTATGTTGGTTCGATAGGTACTGAGTCTCACTCGTGTGAAACCTTTACCTTGCTCTCGCCTGGGTTTTCGTGGGTAGGTAAGCGCCTAACATGAGCTCTGTAAGATTGACGGATCAAATATGTGTGAAGAAGGGGAGGATTGGCGATATTGCCCGCCTCCTATAAACTATATTGAAAACTGGAACGATAGATAAGATGCCATTTCAGCACCCGAATTGTATCTGACGTCGTGGAAATTGTTAATTAGCAATATCTGAAATACAAACAGTTATCAGTAAGAAAGGTTAGCTGTAGGTGGAATAGCACTCCCTCACGCATCACTAAATCCGTGCCTTCCGAACGTGTGCCGATAGCAATCTCATCTCGTTCATATAGGCGATTCGAGATCAAGTGAGCACTCAAAAAAGCCCTGCTAAATTTCTATTTTCAGCATTGAGCTTCTAATTTTTGCCGACAGAGGTCACATTACAGCATGAATCGCCCCGCCGATGTCGCAGTATTATAAAATCGAGCGACGACGTTTCGCGTGCTGTGATCGCGTATAGCAAATCGCTGTCGCAACATCGCACTATTGTACTAACCCCTTTAGCCGATGCGGCAACTGGTAAGCGGGCAAGACGCGCCCGATCGCGGTCGTATTAGTCAAACAGACTGCAAATGAGTAGAGCTAATGGTTAGAGGCACGAGTATTTCGCGTATTGATTCTAGGTCAGGCTGGGCGCCAAGAACCTATATATAACTGTAACTTCTGTGATTAGACGACATCTGTTTTGACACACCTTCGGAGATTGCAAGCCAGTAGTAAATAATAAAGTAATCCGTGGGGCTAACACATGCTACCCACTTGAACGATTAGAAGCCAATGGATATTCGACTTTGACCAGTGCGTATATAGCGCTGAGAAGTCTAGGCTGTTGCCAGATTAATACGCGAAATACTCGTGCCTCTAATGGTTTATCGCGGGAAAACTTGACTGCTTGCTGGGTTTCAACGCACGTTCAGCTTACCAGAAGATTACTGGCTTTCGCTTGTACGTGCTGCTGTTGCCCTATTTTACTGAGCCAGTAAGAATCCCGATATTGTAATATTTGATACCTATTATTGGTCTGCAGACAGCTACGGAGTGTCAGACGTACATCAGCCAATCATACATGCTGCAAGAAACTATAGCATTTCCCTGGGTATGTTGGTACAAAACGTTTTCGCGATATACCATCATCTCTACAAATTAGACCTGTAACAGTATTTTGTTATTGCATGTGATAAAAACCAGAGGAGTAAATTCCAGACGGCAGAATGTATTTTTCTCTGTTACCTTCACTGTTAGTTAATTTTTGTACTTTTACAAGGAAAGTCTTGGGAACCCCAGTTACAAAAGTTGTCTTTGTAAAAATATTCAAATGATATGTTTGTAAAATGATAATGGCCTTGTAGCTGTACTTGTAATAAAGAATAAATTAAATTATAAATAAAAATATAACAACGTCACTAAACTTATTTATTAAATAACTTTTAAATTATTTTACATGAAATCGTGGAGGCACAGTCGAACCGGCATAACTTTTTTTTATTTTAAAGCATCAAATCAATATGAAAATTTACTTTGTTCAATAAATAAGCTTTTCAAATATGTGATTTATTGTATAACTATGCAGTTTCCGTCAAACTGTAGTTTTGGTAAACTATAATTTTTATTAAAATTATTTGTACAGAAAATCTTTGTAACTTTATAAGCAATTAATTTTACAAGGGAAATTTTTTGTACATTTACAAAAGTATGTAAACTACAAAGAAATGCCTTTTCATTTGTTACAACAAAAATTTACATCGCAGGTACCATTCGGTATTTACAAGGAATTCCTTTCCAGTATTACATATTTTACTTTTGTAACTTTACAAACGACTGATTTTACAAAAATTATTCGTACTTTCACAATGATATGTAAGCAGTTCACCAAGTTACCGAGAATATTGTGTTTTATTGGCGCTGCAGTCAAGGCGGTCGGACTCAAACTCCGCCCACTTCCTTCCCACTAAGATAAACAATTTATCAAAACGTACTTTTTTTTAGCAATTTTTATTGACTTTATAATGTTAACAATGAAAAAAAGTGGACGGAGTTTGAGCCCGACCGCCCTGATTGCAGCGTCAAAGACACACAACACGCTCGGTAACTTCGCGAACTGCAGCCAAACAACAAGGGGGTCAAGCAAAATACATTGGTAGATAGGCGAGTGTCCAGACCTGTTCTTCTACGACCGTGGCCTGTGCTTTTAGCTTCGATTCATTCAAACTTGTTGTAGCTACACCAGCAGCTGGTGTAGTGTAGTTACACCAAAGATCCGTCTCGATGTATGCTGGTGTAGCTACACCAACGCCGTTGAACGAAACGGCTTTTGGCGAATTTTGTGCCGCATCATCCACTGTGCATACAGATTTGTCAAAAGACAGACCAATAAATAAGTTTATGAAAATAAAAGTGTAAAGGAACTAGTTAACGTTTGTGTCTTGGGTAAATTTGAAATTGAAATGTGTCTGGTGATGAGCACTTCGTAGTAACATAACCTCAACACTTCATATTTCGTATGTAATTTTATTTTATTTTGAATCTTATTATAGCACATAGGAATATTTTTTTTAAAACTGGCATGTTTATGTGCGCGAATATTTCCTTTTTTACAGAATCGTGACACTCAGTTGTGGCCGAACTTTTTATTTAATCGATAATTTATAACATACAAGAAGCCCAGAATTAGTGTCTGTTTCAAAAAAAATATTTCTGTTTGTTGTTACAAGATACAATATTCAATAAAAGAAAAGGCTTACCTTACATGCGAAGTGTGAAGTGTTGAGGTATGTTACTACCATGTGTTAACCAGCACACAAAGAAAAATTCACCCCTAACGTAACATACATTACTTGTTATCGTTCATTATTGCTATTCTACTATCATGTACAATAATTGTGAAAACCTTCATCTCAAACACACTTTATTAATTAACTCTTCATAACGAAACGTAACTAATTTAAACTTGGCGCGTTCGTTTACTACACTACACCAGCTACACTTCTTCCAGATCAGGTGTAATTATTTCTGCAAAAATTACACTCGTGTAGCTACACCACCAGCTTGAATAAAATACAATGCAATTTCAACATGACGTCACATCCTGTGAATGAAATGAAGCTAATCCCATAGGAACACACCCACGTAACGCCACTGCATACGGTAGAACTAAAGTAAAAAAGTGGCGTCTACAGATAATAAATAATTAGAGACACTGGAAAATCGCAAAAATGTTTAAAATAGTCTCCAATAAACTGTATTATATTAACCGTGACACGTGTGAACAGTTTTGGGACAAATCACACACGCTGTGTGTCCAAGTTGTACAGTTCTAACTGGGCCTGTTGTAGAGAGAAGTAATGCTACAAATAAACGTTAGCCAATGTTGATACGAAACGTTCAGTGTTATATACATCACGTTGGAGCCTAGCTAATAGTGAACTATTCCCGCGATTTTCCAGTGTCTCTATAAATAATGTTTTATCTTTCCTGAAAAAAAAAACTGTCTCCAAAACAGTTATTTACGGACATATGCGGACATATGGATATAAGTGCAAACGTTGCATTTATTTATGATTAATTTTACTACAGGTGGGAAAGAAAACGTGTGTTCTTGTGGGAGAGTTTGGCGCAGGGAAAATTTCTGCCGCTATTTGCGTTGCAATCGCTAATGGGTCTTATAAAATACGAAACTACAGAAAAATTAAATTTTACTAGGCTTGGCAAATAGGGAAGTCATAATTTTAAAGTGAAAAACAAATACATTTTGACTTTCAGACTATCAACTTCATGTAACTTAAAATTCACGAAATCTCTATGATTGGTCAGTTAACATTTCGTACCAATTCCAACGTTCAAGCGGCAGAAAGTTTCCCTATGTGGTAAACTTCAACATTGATCTCTCCAACCTACGGCAGAAGTAACCTTAGTATGGTGGCGTGTTTCTTCCGTTTGAGCCAGTTGGCTCGAGACATGCTGTCCTAGCAGACGTTGCCCAACACTACGTAATCGCCTGCGAAAGCGAGCGTGCCTCGCCTCGCGTTGGGTCACGTTCCGAAAACTCTTGCGCGCCGCGCCACGCATTTTGCCCGAACAATCGCCACTCGCTTCAACCAGACACGCGCGCCCATACCGAGAGCTTCGTAGCTTCGTAATCAGCCGCACCTGCGACACGGGAACACTGGACGAATACTTATACACAACAGTAACAAGGAGCGGAGTTAGGGGGGGGGGGGTTATATCGGTATATACCCCCCCCCCCGGAAATTCTATGGAAACGTTAAAATTAAATTAAAACCAATAAATTTTATTAAATTATTTAAGTGGTATATTAATTTTTTGGTTCGCAAAGTTCTTAAGTAGCACCTTTTTATACCTATAAAAAACAAATTTTCCGGGGGAGGACCCCCGGACCCCTCCTCCTTCCGTCATATATTAGTGTCGTGAATGGGTAGTATCCCCCCTGAAAAAAATTGTTGGCTACGCCCCTGACAGTAACTCTTGTTATTTGTTAAGGGGACCGCCTGACGCAGGGCTGGATTTACCATTTGGCCTGAGCCTACGGCGCAACTTTCACAGGGGCGCACTTTAGTGAGGAGAAAATGTGAAGGATTTTTTTAAAGTGCCGATATGGCGACAAAAATAATTAAAAGGTTTTAATTTTCACGTTGTTGATTAATGCTTAGGGACAGGAAAATTCGCTAATTCGATTACCTGCATATTAGAATCAAATATTCTATACATAATCAAGCCCCGGCTGTTCGTCCATTAGCAGATACTCGGTGAAACAGCAGAGTGAACGAATAGACGGGGCTTGAGTATGTAGGTTATAGGATAATGGAGTCTAGCGTGTGGGCCTTTGAATTCGCGAAATTTTCCTATCCCTATTAATGCTTAGAGACATGCAAAATTCGCGTTATTTCTTGCCACCAGGCTAAACTCTAAATGGTTATATACTCGTCCAACTTCCCCCATAGGCAAACAATGCCGTGGTCTGTCGGGTCAAATGCATCTGTCCAATAATTAAAAGTTGCATGTTGGAGTGACCTATCTGTTGTAAAGTGGTCACACACGTAGCTGAAGTCACATTGAGACCAAGGCCAGTATAGTCTCATACTGTAGTACTGTATATATAGGTATGTTAAGTAGAGTCTGTTATTAAAAATAATGACACATATTTTGCAGGTCCCTACTAATTTTCCCTCTACTAGTATTATCTGATCTGTGGTTATCAGTACTTTTTAATAGCGTTCATCTTAATAATTATGTATGTATGTAAATATGTATTTATACAATTATATCTAAATAATTAAACATTATTGTTATTATACATAGCAACAGGACAAAGCAGAGTAATTTTAAGTAATGTGTATAGATGACGGTATACCGCGAAAAATTGTTTTGCCAACATGCCTTCGAAAACATTGTAGTTTCTTGTGGCATGTATGATTGAGTGATAAACGACTGACACAACGTAGCTGTCTGCAGACCAATAATAGGCATCACATACTACAATAGCGGAATTCTTATTGGCTCAGTCAAATAGGGCAACAGCTCTACGTACAAGCGAAAGCCAGTCATCTTTTCATAAGCTGAACGTGCGTTGAAACCCAGCGAACAGTCAAATTTTCCCGCGATAACCTATACAGGCTATACCGTTGAGTTTTTCACTGTTTGGAAACTGTGTGTAATAAGGTAGTGGTTTCTGTGGTATTGTTGGCCTGGCAGCACTGTCAGTGAAGGAAAGGACGCGGGTGCAGCAGCAGGTGGGACTGTTTTAACGACATAATCGGCCGGCCAGCAGAATTGACGAGCAAGTGAGCGAGGCGTGGGCGACTATAGCGAGGTCACCGTGCCGCCATGTTGGATGTATCTGTCTTGCCTCCTGCCATGCCTTCATGACTGTACAGCATTTACAATAAGGAACATGTTTTCTTAATCGAATTAAATTCTTTAAAATGTTTGATTGGATAGCTTAAATAAATAGTTTGTAATACTCAAATAGAGATACTTATTTCTTATGCAAACAACCTAAAAAAACATTTTGAGTACCACGAAGTTATCCCTGTTGTCCCTAAGTAACCTGGGTTTACGGTATTATTTGTTAATAGTAATCCTTGCTATTTCCTTTTCCATGCACCATTTATGTACAGAAAAAATTTTTGTTTTTTAACGTCTTTCTTCCGTCTTCCTTTAATTAGTTAGTTAAGGGGGCAACTTTTTTCTTCAACAGGGGTCATGATTGCCAAATAAAAAAAAATCGTAGTGCTCGCGCCCTAGCTATCAATTTGTACTATTACGAAGACATATTTTGGTAATAAAGACTATCTTATAGACTATGCATTTTAGTGTCTCGACAGGAGAATTTCTAATTGTTTTCCCTTGTACACAGTGTTTCGTATAGCTTCAGTAAAATTTGGCAGCTAGTTATGGGCAGTAATTTGTAATATTTTGTAATGCATGTCACAGTAACATACAATTTTTGTTGTAAAATGAGCCTGATATGTTGATTTCATAGTTTGTTCTGTAAATGTTGTCTTGCATTGTGCCACATAGGACAAAATATAAACAGTTGTTGCTCATAAGTAGCTGTCAAATTTTAGTGAATTTATACGCAAAAGATTATAAAAGATAAAATATATATAATGCAGTAGTGTGGCGGGGCTCAGCCTTTAGAAGCACTCAGGTCTCACTCAAAGCTTAGTCCTACCTTTGACTTCTGTGTACGTGAGGGTAGGTTGGGTACAAAATCAGAAAATATCGTCTTACCAGGCTTTGCCACATGACGGGCAGGACAGCTGGCAGCTTGCTCTGTGAACGCCGGCCTCCTCTCGTCTTAGTTGTTGACCTTGCCTGAAGACTTGAACAACGTACATGTTTCCGGTGCGACGCTCATTGTAGACACACACTCATACACCTCCGCCAGCGCATAAACGTCCGACACTCCGGGAACATGTTGCACAAAGCCTGCTGTGGAGTTGTTTCATTATCGGATATTGTACCGGAACAACGGCGTGCTGTGTATTTCTAGTAACACATCTTTCATGTTGGACACTAAGCAGTTAATTTTTTTTGTAAAGTAAGGCGTAAAGTCCAAACATAACAATTGCTCTGTCGTTGTTTTATTTTCATTTTTTTTTTCTTTTACAAATTGAGTTATTTATCCAGTTACAGCAGCCTGAAAATTCAATTTTTAGTCATTTTTAGGGACATTAAAACCGTGTTTGTAATAATCGGGCTGTATTTTAAAAAAGATAGCGCAAACATTTGAAGTGTGTGTTCTTTTAATAGGTAAACGTATTTGAAACCCGTTTTTTACGTTTTCCTTTTTAAACGACTATGTGCCAGCCAATCAGAGTCTTGACGCTAGCAACGGGCGTCAGGAACATTGCACGAACGGCTGACATTGGATTTGACGTTCATCGCTGGCGACGGATACAAATAAGAAGAAAAGACGTTTACATTTTAAAACTCGTGCAACTATTTTTCAAGTTAGAAATAAGTAAAACCCGTTTTATGCCAATAAAATTGTATTAAAAATGCCGGTATTTGTGCAAATTAATGTAATCTATTGCGTAAGTTCGTCGAAAAGAAACTAATAGGCCTATATTTGCGTTACTTTATTTTTCGGTAGACAATTTAAATTCTGCTTTCTGTTTGAATAGTTATTTATTTAACTCTAGCATTAACATATTATCGTTTATTTTATTTTCCGCTCATGTTTCTTCAAAAAACACAGCTGCTAAGTTATTTATCATGGGTAAAAGATGGCAGCACGAATTTGTGTCACCAGCGGCCGGCTATTTTAATTGCTCTATTGTGAAGACATGGCAGGAACTCATCGCTTGTCTGGTCAGGAGTTAGAACTGTCGAAACTGTCTGGCTATTGAGGAAACATCTACTAATACTTACCCAAGTAACACATAAAATTAAGCTTTTATACTATAACTAGAGGCACGATTATTTAGCGTATTGATTCTAGGTCAGGTTGAACGTCAATGACGTATACTTCTATCCTCCTCCTGTGATTAGACGAGAGCGGTTTTAACACATTTGACGAATGCGAGACAGTTTAAAATAAATACGGAAACAAGTCGTGGGGATATCACGTGCTACACGTTTGTACTGTTAGAAGCCAATAGATTTTCGGCCTCAGCCGGTACACGTATAGAACTGAAAAGTCTAGGCTGTTGCCAGATGAATACGCGAAATACTCGTGCCTCTAACGATAACGTAAGCACAGTTATAATGTATTTAAGTTTAAGGCTGTCCGGCAAGGGGATGCCTCGATTTTAAGTGTCTGGCAATGGACGACGTGATTTTTAATATCATTCCAAATAAAATATAAAAGAAATTACGCTTTATACTTGGACACATTTAAGTTGCTATTTAATACACCTTTGCTACCTGTTACCTGCCAAAGACACGATGATCCAAACTTCATAGTAGCCCATCGTTCCTGCCTATGTTGGGAGCATGCGCTGAGAAACTTGCAACTTTTATAAAATAAGGAAAGTCTGGCATTCACGGGCTCTTATGGCCCCTCCGTAGACTGCTATAAAAATTAAGCCGAATCAAATACCAAGTAAAATACTGAAAAAGTTTACTTTACGTTTTTCCTAAGACAACAACATTTATAACACAGTTATGGTTACACGATTTTCTGTTGCAACAATATATGTAATAGTAATTTATAAAATTGATAGTAAATTAATTGTTTCAGTAATCTAAATAAATGTTCTAGTTTCTAGATTTCAAAATGTTTTGTGCTATTTAGTTTGTTATTCATTAAAATTGCTGTATGTGTTTCAAGTGCTAACACAATTGTAGACACACGTGGCAGAAGCTAAAAATATATATAATTGTTTTATATCAGCAAAAGGGATTTACTTTTAAATCATAATTTATTCTTAAAAATATTACAATTTCTTAAAACGGTAAATTTTTTTGTTCGGAAACTCCTTAAACAGCACTATTTTGCACCTTAAAAAATTCAAATGTTTTCCGGGGAAGGACCCCCGGACCCCAGTTTTTTGTTTGGGACGAGGACATTTTTATTTTTCAAAGCATGGTCCCTCCTAGGATCCAGAGCTGGATCCTCCTGGTCAACACACATGCAGTGTATAGTCGAATTCTGCCCACACTCTGCCCCAAAGTGTCAACGTCGATGTCAGTCACAGCATCCTTCATACGTCTTCATATGTCAGCGATGTTGCGAGTGGGGTGGCGAGCCGGGGGGGGGGGTTAAAAACAGTGTCTTTGATGTAACCCTACAGATAAAAATAGCACGGTGTCAGGTCCGGTGAGCGTGGGGACCATATCAGCAACTTCAGATTGCCAGCTGATGCACGACCGATCCATCGTCGTGGTAGCACGTTATAAAAAAAATACGACTATCGTTGTGGAAGTGCGTTGAAGCACCATCCGATTGAAAAATAAAATTATCACTGTCCTCTAGCAATTGCGGTCGTGCATTTTGAATATCCTGTATGTGTGTGTGTGTGTGTGTGTGTGTGTGTGTGTGTGTGTGTGTAACTTACGTACGCGTTCTCATACCATTCCTACGATTGCGATTAAACTTTTTGTGAGTTGTGTGTGCGTGTGAGAAGGTTTCTGACAAAAAAAAACTCTATACATGTAAGGGGGTGGGGGGCAAAACGGAGGTAGGGGAGCAGGACGAGTTGCCAGAAAATTTAGTAAGGATGTTTATTTTTCAAATTTTTTCATCATTTTGCACCATTTAGATTTAAAAAAAAAAATTATCTCAGAAATTTTGTTTTGAAAATTGAAAAGAAAAATTTATTACTTTTAATATTGTTGTGAATTTTAATGTTATTACTTATATGAAATTAAGTGGCGGAAACGTTTTAAATATATATATAAATATATATTTAATTTAGTCTCTGAAAGATGTTGAAAGCTGGAAACGTAAAATAGTCCCTATGTAGCATATCGTTGCATTAATTGTGTTAATATGATATTGGAGTGTGTTTCCACTTCAGTACATCTGCATTAGCCGGTAAAATTATAATAAAAAGTGTTTTTGGAGGGTACCTGAGGGCAGAGAATCACACCTTGAGAGCAGACTTCTGACTGGACGTTCGTAAAGGTCTGCCGAACTCTAAAGGATGACATACGAAGCCCTATGACGAACGGATGGAATGCGAAGGTATAGGGAAACAGAAATACTACGATAAAACCCGCGGAACAACGCCCACGTCCGCCATGTTTCCCCAATACGAAAAAAATCGGGGGTTGATCCCAAAGATTCCAGTCCTGATCATCTCGGTGGAGGGAAGGGAAAACGGGGTCGGCAGGACGTCGTGGCAGTGGGCGACCCCTCCTCGACCTTGGAGTTGCGACGATGAGACAGCCGAGAGTGATTTACTGCTATGGAGATGAGGCCGGGATAGATGAAGAGGCCGGACGGCACGCTTTGGGTTGATTGCGTCGTTGGAGGTAACCTAATAGCATCCTTCACGTTGTACGCCTTTCTCCAAGTTTTGTTCACCGGCTACGCTAGTCCAGAAAAAAGCTATTTAAAAATGTTGACAAGTTACGAGCTAGAAAAAATTGGTTACAATTAAATTACTAAAAAACGATGCTTCTTACGACAAAAAATTTAAAGGCTAAAATGAAGGAGTCTAAAATCCGTAATTATGCAAACAAACTTTTCCAAAATTTCCAGTATTTTCAGTTTCCCATGATTTATCCCGACATTACGTTAAAAAATCCAAGAATTAGAAATTCGTGAATATTACGGCAAAAAAAATGTGTAAAATCACACCAAAATAAAAAAATCCGTAAAAAACCATATATTTTTAAATTGTTTTACTCCTGGAACTTTTCCTTGAAAAAAAAAATTTAAAAATTAATTAAATCTTACGACGAAAATTTAATGCCAAAATATGAGTACAAAATTACGCAATATTTATTATAAATGTTACAAGTTATTGCCCTTTGTGTAACCAGTATCGTTTGGGATGAAGGACTTTGTAAATTAAATAAAATAATCTAATAAAAATTCCTAATATATAAAAAATCTAATTAAAATAATAATTACATTAAACACCGATCACTAGAGATGGTGTAAAATCGCAAGAATCTTTTCTGTCAGCGTATTTTCCAAACCAGTGTAAGGTACTGTGCCTTTTGTGATTGGGTGATGATTACATGGCACGGTTTAACTGTTAACAACGTACCAGAACAAGCATTGGCCCAGTCAAATAGGGAATCACCTGTAATATGGAAAGCGTTGGAAATGAATAAATTAAGTAGTAGTCTAGCAAACAGCCGACATTTCCCGCGATAAATCACCATCCCCACCGGTCACCTATTCGTCAATAATTCAGAGTTGCATAAACTAATATTTCAATATTATATCACCTTGTAATTCCAGCGCAAAGACCTAGACGTTAAACACTGACAAAAATCTCTTCACTTCATCACCTAAGTCGTCCCTGCATCATGCATAAACCATTTAGTCTATCTCTCGCTCACTAAATTCAATCTTCGGATTATATTAGTTCTAAACATTTATGAGCCGTGGTTGGCGCTGTGTTCAGAGCAATCGCCTCCCACCAAGGCAATCCGAGTTCGAATCCCAGCAGGGTCGGTCCACGTATTTGGGATCGTGCCGGGCGATGCTGCTGGTCTCGAGGATCTCCCGTTTCTGGCGTCTCTCCATACTCACACCATGCCACCCCTCACCAGCGCTAAAAGAACTAGATGTTAAGTGCTGACCAAAATTCCTTCAATCCTCAACACTTATGTCTCGTTCGCAGGCTGAGCACCAAACAAATACTGCCTTCTTGGCCATTGCAAGCTGTATTTATACCCGGCCGCGACACTTTCCAGATCATTCTCACAGCTCGGTCATGACCACGGCCGTAGAAGAACAGGTCTGGACACTCGCCTGGATATTTGACCCCTTTGTTGTTTGGCTGTAGTTCACCAAGTTACCGAGAATATTGTGTTTTATTGGCGCTGATGTTACGGCGGTCGGACTAAACTCCGCCCACTTCCTTTCCGCTAAGATAAACAATTTATCGAAACGTATTTTTTGTCAATTTATGAAATACTTTCTTCGCTCACAAATTCAAGAAAAGGCTCCAGCAATCTTTATTTACTTTATAAATTTAACGATGGAAAAAAGTGGACGGAGTTTGATTCCGACCGCCCGGAAAACAGCGCCAAAAAGTACAACATTCTCGGTAACTTGACGAACTACAGCCAAACAACAAGGGGGTCAAGCAAAATACATTGTTAGATAGGCGAGTATCCAGACCTGTTCTTCTACGACCTAGGTCATGACACAAACAGACCCTGAAGTTTCTGGGTGTTTAAATCAGCTTCGGTAATCGCCCAGACTCGTTCTCTGCAATGTCGTGATATGGTATCGGCTGGCGCATGCTTCACGGCTGGCCAGACAAACCGTAGAGGGAATAGTAATTTCACGTACAATTGTTTGTATTTTTTTTTTTAATATTGAATGTACCTACATTTCTGCATATATTTGGGTATCTGTATTTTTAAAAAATATTTTTTTACGTTAAATAAGTGATTTGTCATTCTTTAGCATAATGCATTTACTTTCACTTAACATTTTAATTATTTTCGTTTGAATTGTTTTTACGTTGGGAAAGCAACGAAAATAATCAAATCGCTGCTTTGACATGCGCTTTTACGAAAACCACGGAACAGAAAAATGTTTTATTTGTAGGAAATTACTACTAAAGTACTGTGTGATAGTTGGACAGTGTTTGTTACAATTATAAAATCAAGAATTTTTCGGTGCTGAGCTCTCTTTAACTACCGACTTTTGTAAAGTATCGATCGGTCAGTTCGGACAACCCTGAAGTTAACTCAAAAGCTACTGCGGCAGATCCTGACGACCACACCACTGATCCTTTTCAAAATTTTACAAGATTCTCCCCAGCTTTTTAAGCTTCGCCTGTGCGTGCTTCATAACTACGCCAGTTTACCTTCTTGAAATAGTTCATCAAAATCTCTCTAGTAATACCATATCTTCATTCCGTCATTGCTGATCTTGAGATGGCATCGAGCAAAGTCATGTATGCTGACTAACCTCCTGCGTAGTTTACTGGCATATCCGGGAGTGGCTGCCTCCTCAGTCGGTCGTCCGAACATTATGTCACAAAGAAGACGGAACTCTCCCAAATAGTATCTTCAAAAGTGTTTCCATGGTATGTTTGTGAACTGCTGAAATATCAACTAGTAAGATAAATGATACTTTGGCATTTCAGTTCTTTTGAATTTCTGACTCTTAAGATTTACAGGTACTGTTCAAGGGTACGGTTGTCTTTCAATTATCCCGTTTGATTGTGGATACAGTGCCAGAGTACACCTTTGGAATACTGTAGCCTTAAAAAAATTCCGTCCTTGATTTGAATGGATGTCAAGTGTCACCCGAAAACAAGTTTTACAAGTGCATCTGCTCCGAACAGGATTCTTGGTTTGTAATTTGTGTGACGTCGGGTCACTTCGAATGTAGTCTTTCCCTCTCGTTGGTCAGCTTATGAACTCACTTTTCCGTACTGCATGATGTTCGAAAGGTCGACAAGATGGTTCACAAGGCCTCCTAGAGAATGTATCTGCATTGCTGTGAAGGTTTCCCGTTCTGTGCTGCATTTCAGCTTCATATTCCTGGAGGTGTTGTATCCATCGCACTATTTTCCCCTCTTGAGTTTTTGCCATTTTAACAACCCTCTTAATGTAGCATGATTTGTACATATAACGAAGTGTCTACCATACACGTAAGGTTGAAAATGGAACATTACCTTCGCAACTGTTAAGAGTACTCTGCGAGTTACACAGTAGTTGTTTTTTTTTTTTTTTTTTTTTTTTTTTCAGGCTTGTGAAGTAATTTTCTGAAAAACTCAGTGACCTATTTTTCCCTATTTGAATTTGTGACAACACAGCAGCAATGTCGATGTCACTAGCATCTGTATCGGGGATGAACAACTGTTTGGAATGTCCAGAACTGGGGACGATATCGAATTTTTTTTAACCTTGCGAAAGCAGCTTCGCATATAAGGGTCCAGGGAAATTTTATTTTTGCCTCAGTGATAGAATCTAGTACTCGTGGACAGTGTTAACAACTTTGAAGACATTTGGCGTAACTTGGTGATATTTAAAAACATTTAGCAAAGTGATACAGTATTAGTTTTAGCTGGTAGCTAAATTTTTAACATTTTGTAGTAACGTTTCTGAGAGCAGGTTATCAGTTTCAAATCTTCCAAGTAAAAAAAAAAAAAAAAGTCTTACTAAATTTGTCTCTGAAATAGTATTATTATGAGGAACCTCCTTTATCGCGTTCTATTTCCATTATTTAAAAGGCTTTCCCCTTTAAATTCAATATTTAAAAAGAAGTTACTTTCGTTTGTTTGGATACTTTTTTCAGTATTTGACCTGAAGTTAGCGGGTTTTATGTGAACACTTGGCGGATTGTTGAAAAACTGTATGGCAACGCTGGTGTCGGGTTGTCAGGCAGGGTAAACAAGGGCGCACTCCGTGCTCTGGGGCGCTAACACGCGCTGCAAAATGCGATCCGTCGTGCCGCCTGTGTGCGGTTGTCCCGACCACGTCGGCCAGTTGTGTGCTGAGCAAACATAGATCCGTCTGTGTGGACACGACTCATCTGCCGCTCTTGCCGCGCTTTTATCGCCTTTACCGAGAATGCAGTTTATCACGCCGTTATTCCATGCCATCCACATCTCTTAGCAACAAGAATAAGACTCCGTATGTAACGAGAGAGGATGTCTTAGCACACTCAACACGATGCCCGCCCGTGTTGCCGTAAGTTTTGTTGACTTTGCCTTGCTTGTAAAATCTTTCTGACACACACACACACGGTGGCGCTTATTGAAGCTACCAACACGCCAGGAACACTCGTGGAGTGATGGGAGCGAGTTCGGGCAGTTAGTAGTACACGATGGAGCGTTGGACAGTGCAGACGCGGAACTCGATTGTCGAAGTTCTCATCCAAATAACCTCCTGCAGGACGCCTCAGCATGCGCCGAAGTGGAGCAGTGGAAACCGACGTGTGTCTGTGCCAAAAATAAACATCATCCGGAGGTGGGTAAAACCATGTTGATCCTAGGGGTAGTGTTTTGCACCTGTCTGTCGTGAGGTCGGAGAAGGCAATGGCGATTCGTGGATTGTTTCCGGACAGTACTTTGTATTGTCACAACTGTAAGTACACTCGTGATGAATGTTTCAATTTCCAGTGATCATGAAAGATATATTTGCTGGTGACTTTTTTTGGCATTGTAGTGTACTTACTTAGGATACCTGTGTTATTCCAACTCCCACCGTCAAGTATTTATGAATAAAGGGCTCCGGCTAGCTGGACGGTGTAAGGAGTAGTATCCGCAACAGAATTAAATAAAAACATAGTACTAGTGTTGGAGTATATGTTGGCGAATCGTATATTAAGACACAACACTGTCGAAGTCCTACAGCGTAACTTAAGATTCAAATTACTTTGAAAAAAAGCATGTAAAAGCAGAACATCCAAGGACGTATAATTAAAATAGGTGTGAGACTCTAAAATAATTTGAAATCGAAAACTGTAATTAGGTTAAGAACTATACCACAAACATCAGTAAGTCGCCAGTCCAAATACCATTGGCCTAGGAACTAATTTTATGACAACAGTTCTCCACTCTACCACCAATTTTGACTGACATTTTAAGTGTCCAAGTTGCTACGGTGAAGTTTCGGTAAAGTTGATTAGATTGCAGCTACGGCTAAAATATAAGAGTATACCAAATGTGTTAACCTCTTCTCCATAATATTATACGCTCAGCTGTGAAGTGGGTTCCTGACGTATTATTCCAGGTATGCATTATCATACATGCACAATTATTCCGTCTCCTTCCCTGAATAGGCGTGAATTTCTTGCCACTTCCCTTTTACCGCTGCCACAGAATAAATAATGCTTATTTATTCTGTGCCGCTGCTGACATATTATTACAACTCTCCATTCTCTCAATCCAAAGTAAAACAACACAAACAATACACTACTACTGAAAAATAACATTAACATTCTCTCTGGAACGGCTCACACCATAATACCAATACTACACACAAAATATCTTTACATGCACATTGAATTTACGTAGTGCTAATTTACTTATTCAGTTTGTTAATTACTTAGGTTAGTTTATACTAAAATGATTTTCTGTAGGCTCACTAACGTCCAAGCGTTATCCTACAGCATCAACTAGCGAGCGAGATAATAGGCAATTCTCGACAACTGAAGCTCTACCTGGCAACAAACCCCGAGTCATCACTAACGTAGGTAGGTAAGAAAGTATAACGCATAGTATCCCTTCGAAGCGAGGATATTGTAAACGGAGTCAGTGTCTCAGACAACTGGAAACAGAGAACACAACGGCCGTGACGTGTAACGAAGACTCATCTTAGCATTTTACTGCAGTGCGAGAAACTGTGTAAAACCGAAACGAGGATGATCGGGCTGAGAACGCAATGTTCGAGAAAAGTTCGAGCGTTTGAGGGTTTATTTTGGACCACGTTCCCTGGTCTGCACGGCTTTATACACGAAATTTGTAACTGAGCTCACTAGACCGCTTGTTAGGCAATTCGAAGTTTGGTTTTCGTAAAATGTGGTTGTTTGAGGTATTGGAAGACACGGATAAGCCATAGTTAAGAGACCCGTAAATTTCGCGAATTCACTTGAGAAGAAGTTAGATGGTGAACGTCTGTAAATGTGAGTTGTTTACACGATTGGGTTGATATCTATTAAATTCGTCCATTATGTCTCTGAACCAATAACAAACTCGCATGGAAATACTTTAACAGATGCACAGCTGACGGCCACTCCTGGAGCAGCAGCCAATGAACAATCACTTGAGAACAGAGTACATACAAGAGTATGGAGTCCAGCTGACCGGTCGTTGAACCCGCGAAATTTCCGGGTCTCTAGCTATATACTATGATGTAAGGCTTTATTTAAATGTACGTTGAATGGTAAATCAAGAATAACTGTTTCTGAGTGTTAGATGAAGCAAATCTATCATACAGGATATGTAAGGACCTGAATAAATTCGTGTTTTCTTTAGGGCACAAGCTTGAATCAAAATGACTGTACAGTCGTGTCACTTATACAATTGGTCTTTGATCTATATGACACATTGCGACGGGCGTTGAACCAATAGTATAGAAGCAACTAAATGCAGGTATAATCATGTGATATCACTGTGTCAGCGAGCAGCTAACGAACAGCTACTTGAATACACGGATATTCTTAGAGGCTGGTCTAAAGTTAATTGAACCCGCGAATTTTTCTGAATTGTAGGGGTACCTATGTTGGTAAATTGGTTTCGTAAAAATACTCGTATGTTTCGCGACAAGCTTCGCACGACGATTTAAAAGTTGGGCTACTGGTGTTCTGTTAAAAGCATGTACGGGATTGTTGGTGGCTAATTTGTGTTAGACATGTGCCAAACGTGCAGAGCACCAACCAGTACTGCCAAATCATCCAGATCTACACCACCCCAGAGCTGTGGACAAGAGCGCTAGTGGAAGCCGTGTATCTGTGGACTTTTCTAAACCCTCTACAGCCACGATTTTGTGGCGAAAAGTCTTTTGCAAAATTTTGTTTCAATGCCTTATGTGTACGTCTGCAGCTCTGCTTCATGATCAGTGATTGGACGTTTAAATTCCCGCTTGTCTTGGATTCTAGTGACAAATCACTGACGTATGGTATTCATGGAGGTAATAGTGGATGGAGGGGCAGCCGCCGTACATCGCCAGGGTAGTCATATGAAGCATGATCATCTTCGAACTGCGCATGCGCATAGCGCTTTTTTTACGTAAGTCGCCATATTTTTGGTGGCATAAGAACAGTAGAAAGCAATGCATTGTAATGTGTACGACTGTAATGTAAACATGAAATTATTGTTTTACATAATCAGTAATGAATAACAGTACCAGGCGGGACAGCACAGTTTACAAATTCTAAGGATATGACAAGTTATCTCGTACTAATGTATATACATTATAAATTTTATGAAAGTAAATAAAAGTGCCTTACCTGTGAAAAGTTAATCCTCCGCAACAGCCGAATCTGTTAGTGTAGCCGAAAGCTGCACAAGCTTTCAACATAATTTTGTATTTAAATAAAAACTAAAACAGTTCAATTCAACTCAGTGATATGTGTACGTTTTTGACACTACTGCGTCGTCTGCTAGAGGCTTCACATTTGCTAAAACGCTTCCACTCCATAGACTATTACCTCCATGATGGTATTACGATAACCTTACTCTGATTGGTGCAGTCAAATGAGAGACTTTTCTGAACAAAGACACGCTGACAATAACCATGAAGCAGAGCTGCAGATATGCACGTAACGCATTGAAACAAAATGTTGCAAAAATATTTTCGTGGCAAATTCGTGCCTCTATTTTTTTATTTCCGCAATGAGTACTGTGCATCCGAACGAAGCCAAGGTGAAAAGCAACATATCAATTCAGTCTTCAAAGCAAAATACCAATACAGTCTCGTAGACATTTCGCATCGTTCTTGGTGAAGTCTATCTTTTCGCTCCATAGTTTCAGATGCTTTGTTAATAAGAATAACTTACAACGGGAAATGTTATTTGTTTTGTACCTCTAGGCATTCCTTAAAAATAATAAATAATATTACAGTCGCACGTTTATATTGTACACTTCGGTAAGGCTCCGGATTAGGGCACATTAGGTAAAAGATCAAATAAATAGGGTTCCTTTCGACGGTCATGAGTCACCTAATCTATTAAATTGTGAATAAGTATTATTAGGCAATGGTTTTAAAATATTTTGACAGAAGCTAATATACTATTTTTCAAAGTAAGTCCACTAGGCACGGTGCTATGTAGAGAGATATTTGCCGAATTCGTCACTGTTGGCCTGGACTGATGGGCCGTGCCAGGGGATAATAGAGGTAGGACTTTCTACGTACAAGGGCGCCCATAAAAAGGGGAGGGGGGACAGGTGGGACCTGACAGATGTACCACAATGTGCTTAGTTTTGTTTTTTTTAATTAAACGTATAGCAAACTATTTGCAGTTTTATAAGTTTCGTAATCATCGCTGTTTCGTGTGTCGAAATGTACAAATGGCTACAAATTTATATACAGACTATTTCCGTTTCTGTTGACATAAACATATATTATGATCTTGCCCCCCTCCGCCCCCCTTTACAATCTATTAGATGGGCGCCATTGTCTACGTAAGAACCAGGTTTAGGCACTACACCGTCACTTGAACCCACGATTGTTCGCCTCCAAAGAGAGAGACAGAAGCTAGTACTGTAGTTTGTACCCTATAAATACTTTCATATAAGGACGCCCATTCATTTAAGCCATTCTCGACAAGTGAGCACTTAAGAAACCCGTTGTTATATTTTGCCTTTCAACAAATTGTTTCGTATTTGCTCCGCTTGTTACTGTAAACAAAGATTCTATCGCAAAATACCGACAACACTAACAAGCGGAGCAAATATAAAAAAAAATTCCTGAAAGGAAAATAATAACAACGGCTTTCTTAAGTGCTCACTTGTCGAGAACAATACGTTTTATTGAAACATGAAGCCCCAACTAATTGTGTATATATTTTTGTTAATTTTGATAATACGGTGCTCAAAAAAGCTGGCATTACCATGCATAGATTATACCTGTGCTGTCTTAACAAAATGAGACATAGGCTTTAGACTGAAAATTTTATCAAATATTAGAGTCTCATGTACTTTGCACAGTTCAGAATTTTTTCTAACATACTTTTCTCATTTCAATGGGCTCGTTATGCTTTTGAAAGTGTTAATACAATTTGTTTGTGGTTGTTTCCCAACATTTGAGTCGTGTGAATGAAATGCGTGATCCTATTATGAAAGGAACGATGTTTTCTGACGGAAAATAAAAATTCGATTTCCTAGTGTCTGTTTATACGTAATACGTGTGAATCTGTCCCATCTCGGGATGTCATCTCTCAGTTTACACAGTAAAAATGCAAGCGGCCTTGAAATGTTGTGCTAACTGTGCATGAGTGAACAGTATGCATTCGTTATTATTGGTATTTGTTGAGGATTGTGTGCCGAAGATACGGCTCAAGCGGGAACATACAAACTGGCCTAAAATAGAAACTAAGCAGGGTGTTTTTTTAGTGCTCACTTTATTCCAAACCGAACTATCCGAAAATCTCTGCGCGTAAGGTTTGCGGATGCTAAAATTATTTTAAAATGAAAACACGAGTATTTTTGAAATTCGGTTAGTATAGAGGCCTGTATATATTAAAAATTATAAAAATTACAGTTTTCCATTTTTGTAGTTTTTGTGGTTTGAAGCCCTTATTTTTCTAAAAACAGTTTTAAATTTTTTACTCGAAAGTAAAGCATACTACCGTATAGTGTTACATAAATAAACGTCCGCTGGTAAAATGTCTACTCGGCAAAAAAAAATCTCATCGAGTCGTTTAGATTTTATTGACGATTAAGTATTCCAGTCGTCCTCTCGACCTTTCCATATCCGTCCCCCCCCTCCCCCCAGAAATCAAATAATTAACATTACACATGTTCGTATACCGCTCATCCGATCATTCACACAACATTTTTATTTATTGTAAAATAAGTATGTAATGTTATTTAGCTATCTAGGGGCGGTAGTTTTCACGACAATATTTTAGACCAGTTAGTTTCATAGCCTAACGTTAAGGTTAATTCTACTACAGGTTAGAAAGATCAATGTTATAAATTTGGCACAGGGAAAATTTCTGCCACTTGAGCGCTGGTATCGCTAATGCACCAAACTGACCAAAAACAGAGCTTTCCTGAATTTTAAGTTTCATTAAGTTGACTATTTAAAAGGCGAAATTGGTTTCTTTTCCCTTAAGAATTAAATTAAATGACAAATATAATTTCTAAGTTCATTTAAATTTAATTTTAATACGGTTTCGTATTGATCTGCTCTCTTAGCGATCGAAGCGAAACTAGTGGCAGAAATTTTCCTTGTGCCAAGCTCTCCCATAAGAAAACGTATTTTCTTTCTAAACTGTAGTAGAATTAACCTTACCTAACGTGCATACCTGCGGCTCTGTTTCTAGATTATTGGCAACGTGTCTTTGCATAGAGGCGTCACTTACTTGATTGTGCCAATTACAGGGGGTGGCCATGCCGTATACTGCCCAGGCAAATACGTGAAGTCGGTGTATTTGTGCCCTTGTTGCTTGAAACATTTATACACGTGGTCACTGTAGACCAAAACATTGTTTCCGCCATAAGACCCTATGTATTTTACTCGAAGTTTGAAGCACACAATAGTGTTAAAATTATTTTTCAAATAGCAGATGTGTCGTGTTTATCGCAGTCTATGTTATTTAGGGAACACAATTTTTAAATAATATTAAAACTCAACTATATGGTTGCGTTTAGAAACACATTTCTATGAGTAGCGACATATCCAACTGTTTGTGCATGGACACCATTGTTAAACTAACATTAATGCTAGTTTCTACTATTTATTTAATATTTTGTGTGCAAATTTGTTTATTTTATTGCTATTAGCAAGCAGTTGCACATCGTTAGTGACGTACATATGCGTAAATAAACAATATATGTGGCTGTTTTTTCATGTTCGCTAGGTTTATCTTCATAAACACATAATTTACTCTACGCAAATGTAAAACGTGTCCTTTTTACTCATGAAATGTAACAGTAGCAGGTGTATTTCACGTACCTGGTCGCTCTTTACACCCGAATTCAACGCACGTAACCGTTTTCATTCAAATCTGTTCATTCTACACTATCGATACCATACGACGCACTTACGAAAACCTTACTCGATCTACTCGTTGTTGTGTGTTTGTCAACAATAACGTATTGTTCGCGCAAAACTGGCATATATACGAGGACTTCAAGGAAATGCCAACATGCCATCTCCTGTATACTCCTACCTCCATGGCCAATTAGAACAAGGCTACCATAGAAAAGGGAGTAGTTAGAAGGCTACTGCGATACTACGGTCTCAGATTAGCTGATAGAACCCCTAGACGCATGGGAGTTACAAACATTTAATCGCTGACCCGAAGCAGAGCTGCAGGCGTACGTAATGCGCTGAAACAAGTTGCTTCAAGAATATTATCACGAAAGCTACCGGTCCCTAGACTCGGCGAAAAAAAAAATGGAAGTAGTATTTGTACAGTATGCAGTAGATATTTATCTTGAAAAGGTTTATAAGTAACAGAGACCGCTTATCTCTTTCTGTTACAAGGTACAAAAAAAATCTGTGGACAAAACATATAATAGTAGTTACAGTTGTACACGGTATGAAGTATGGTATCCTTTCAAGTATTTTACTTTTAAGTAATGTCTTCGCGACGGATGTCTTTGAATTGATACCTAGAACACCACTTGAAAGGGATAGAGCTCTGTTTGTGCATGTGTCTATATCACGGTCGTAGAAGAACAGGTCTGGACACTCGCCTATCTAACAATGTATTTTGCTTGACCCCCTTGTTGTTTGGCTGTAGTTCGTCAAGTTACCGAGATTGTTGTACTTTTTGGCGCTGTAATCCGGGCGGTCGAACACAAACTCCGCTCACTTTTTTTCCATTGTTAAATTTATAAAGTAAATAATGATTGCTGGAGCCTTTTCTTACATTTGTGAGCAAGGAAGTATTTCATAAATTGATAAATAATACGTTTTGATAAATTGTGTATCTTAGTGGAGAGGAAGTGGGCGGGGTTTGAGTCGGACCGCCCTAACTGAAGCGCCAATAAAACACAATATTCTCGGTAACTTGGTGAACTACAGCCAAACAACAAGAGGGTCAAGTTTCCAGGCGAGTGTCCAGACCTGTTCTTCTACGGCCGTGGTGTGTGTGTGTGTGTGTGTATGTATGTGTATATATATACAGGGTGGACCAGAATTCATGTGCCAAAGTCCGGGAGGGGATTCGTTATGGAAAATAAGGTGGGGTATATAAACCAACACTATTCTGTGGTAAATATTAAGGGAGCTACGCCACGTTGAAAAAAATAATTTTTTAAACATTTTTCGAAAAATACTAGAAAATATAAGAGATAGAGCCACCAAAATTG
>PNEQ01100127.1:0-41766 GCA_003012365.1 Medauroidea extradentata | reverse complement strand
AAAAAATAAGCTGCTATCGAATTTACGAAGGTAGCGATTTTACGAATGCGATGAGAGGAACCGTGAGTATTCGTAAAATCAGGGGTCTAGTGTATTTTAGGTTAAAGCAAAATCACATTTGGCAGATGAATTACAAACTAGTACCTCTTGAGAATACTGAACATTTTCTGTGTTTGCTTAAACTGACGTTTTGCACATTTAGTACTGTCGTATCTAAATACAGTAGAACCTCAATTTTAAGTGACCCCATGGAGCCAGAGAATTAAAACTCAAAATCAATGCCGCTTAACTTGGAGTTTGACTTATGTAAAAATTTTTTGACAGTTCCTGAAAACAACCACTCAAAATTGTTGCCACTTAAAATCCGGTTCACTTAAAATTCGGTTCACTTAAAATCCGGTTCACTTAAAATCCGGTTCACTTAAAATCCGGTTCTCTTAAAATCCGGTTCTCTTAAAATCCGGTTCTCTTAAAATCCGGTTCTCTTAAAATCCGGTTCTCTTAAAATCCGGTTCTCTTAAAATCCGGTTCTCTTAAAATCCGGTTCTCTTTAAATCCGGTTCTCTTAAATCAGGGTTCTACTGTTGTATGCAGTAACTGCTTAGTTGTGTACACGTACATTTAACTTCTTCGCTGCGACATTCGACTATAGTCAAATATACAAAATATTTCTAAACTGCGACGTGCAAATTTAGTCTAACTTTGAATTAAATGACTTTGTAAACCATAGGCACATAATTTTTTCACATAAAATTAACAAAATTAAACTGTTTACAAACAAAAAAGATTTTTTAACAATTTTTTTATGCTATCTTTGCACAATTGAAAATTTTTTATTCCGCAGCAAAAGTTAAACTAATGAGGTAGAAAAACTTTACTGCGTAAGTCTTCCCGCTTAAACTTTTAACTGTGTAAACCCCATAATCCTACCACAGGCTCACAAGATGATGAAATTACACAAGTTTGCAAAGGACAATTTTCGCTGTAGTTGTGCTGGTATCTGTAAGGAACTGTTTTATTTTAGTGCCAGGGTGCATCAATCCTTGCTACAAGCATGACTAGCTCAGTACAGTCAACTCTCAATCATACGACCCTGGGAATAATGACCCTCTCGAAGTAACTACGCTTTTTCCAGGAACCGTGGAAAATTGAGAAAAAAATTGCTTATAAAATTAAGTAAAATATTTGAAAAAGGCATTGCATTTATTATGAAACTAAATGGTTGTAGGTATTTCTTGAAAACTGTACTGCTGCACACAGAGTGTTTGTTCTAAAAATATATGTTGCTGCCTCTTCCTCCCGCGCAAAGCGATGGTCAGCTGGCCAGCCCGAATGCCCCTTCCCATCCCCCCTCCGGTTGGCGACCTGCCCGCCTAATTCCCTCCATCGGCCAACCACTCCAATAAGGCCGTTCGCTCACCCCGTTTTCATCATGTATGCGTCGTTACTTTCTTTACCACTGATTTCTCGTGTCCTTGGATATGGTAGTCTGTATTTGTGCCTGTGATATTACGATTGTATGTCGGGTTTACTTAAGATTAATTATGTTTTTCCGTTTTGTTAACTGAATGCTATTAAGTATAGTTACCATCATGTGATTTAATGATATACAGTGTACACAGTAATGTTTATAAATCATTCTTTTAACAAGTGAAAGCAGGACGGTTCATAATTGACACTACCAAACGTTGGGTGCGTGTGTTAGATATGCGTGGCATAGGGCAGTACGACACTTGACAACAGCACGTCTGGTGCAAGTCACTAGCCCATACGTGCGCTCGCGCCCACACACACGCAATCGGCTCATCCGTAAATAACAGCTGTGAATACACTTGTATACGTTGGTACGTAAAACGAAGATGTGAAACAGCATCGTGTAGGTTTAAAGTTCTGTGAATGTGTTATCCAAGTTTATTAACAATGATCAACATCTTCATGTTTGTATTGTTTACTGTTGGTGAGCAAATTGAAACTTGTGTTTACATAAATCCCTCTCCATGCACATTGGTGAAGTGTGTAAAAAACTAGTGCACAGAGTAGAATCATTATACAAGCAAATTATTTTCACACTACCGGCCGAGCTAGAGAAGTGAAAGAAATGCCTGCAAACAAAGGGAGTAGTGTTATCACGTCCCATCTGCTGGGCGAATGAGCTTCAGGAGCTGTGACTAGGTAGTGGTAAATAGTGGCACAAGTGACATAGGTTGGACACGTCGTGTATGTTGTTTTTGTACTAACCAGTTTCCAGATAGGTCCTTGTGCACACAAATTATCGTACACATGTGTGTGCTCGCTCGCTGCCAAGACAAAGTCCCAGGAGGCAAACAGCTTCATAAAAATTTATGTTGTGCCAACTATAATTACCGTTGCCTGCAAAGTTTGTGCCTAATGTGTCGAAGAAAAGTCTTAGATGTCAATCATGACATACATTCATTTAGAATGTATTTGCATGTCGAAATAAATTACTATTTCAATCAACAACATTGCGATAGTATCCTGTAAATACCTTAACCACCTGCACCTTTTTTCCAAAAAACCAAATTGAAAAGTTGGGGTGCGGGTCATGCACGTAAATCAAGGTTTTGAATGAAAAATGAAGTGTTGAAAAATGGTATTTACCATACATTACATACTGCTGGAATGTATTTATTACAAAGGAAATATAAGTATATACAATATAACATCAGATTGTAGTTTATTAGATATAAATACTGTACACAACACCGGCATTACCGACGTACCGTGCATACAGCTCGTGGTACCATGGCCGCCCTCCGGGACGTGCCAAACTCCAGCAATCTAGGCAGCGCCGGCCCGTGCTGAGATGCGCCAAGCCAGCATCGCGCCATTTAGTTACTTGTTTTATTCTAAAACGTCTGCATATTACAACGATGTTGATTGACACAATGCATTATTTGACTGGTTTGGCCCGATGAACAAGCAGCTACGCACGTACAAGCAGTGCGGAGGCTGAGATAGTGTTTCGTGGCACCGTCGGGATGCGACGCAGTACAGTGCGGAGGCCGAGATAGTGTTTTGTAGTTCTGTCAGAATGCGCCACAATACAGCGCGGAGACCGAGATTGTGTTTCGTGACTCCGTCAGAATGCGCCACACTACAGCGCGGCTGAGCGCGTTCCTCAGTTACAGCTTGTAGCAACAGAGTGCAGCATATTGCCATGGATCGTTCGCCAGTGTTCCGCGCCAGTGTTCCGTGACAGCCATTGCCATCTTTATTCCAACATGCTGCGCGTTGTGCTACGCATTACGTTTTCACGCAAAAGTAAATAAATTCAAACAAAATTGTGAAAAAATTGTGTTTTCATTCGAGCATATTAGCAATAAGGGGTGCGGGTGTATACTTTTCCGGTATAATTTCATTACGTTTTTTATACGAAAATAAATTAAATTTAAACAAAATAATGAAAAAATATTTTTTCCTAAGATAGTATGTTGACAATATGGGGGCGTGTGGTACATGGGTAAATACGGTAGTTCTAAACACCACCGTTGCTGGCACGTATTTTACATTGCCGACTATATTCATGTTTCTTTATCATGAATTCATGCTTGATGTTGACTCAACCCCGCCCTCTCCTGTAGAGTGTGTATTGTGAGGTGGCAATTGAGGGGGGTCGGTTTAGCGTGCGCCTCAGAGAGTGAAGCCGAGGGGAGCCAAGCGCTAGCCGCACTGAGAGGTGGGCAGGTTTCTAAATCACTCATCTGATCAGAATAATTCCCTCAACAGCCTCTGCTTCCTGTCTGTTAGAGGTTTGGGTTTCTGGCTGGCCTTGACACGCGACTGCTGGACTCGGCAAGGCAGGGGCGGCAATCCTTTGTGGGCGTTTTTAGCGGACTGATTTTAGGCGACGGCCTCCTGGTTTTGTGCCGTAACAATCTGTTGAGCGAATCAGGATTACACTTCCGCTTTTGTGATCTGACGAGGTGGCGGCGCCTGCTCGTCGCTAATTGGGTGTGTATCACTTAGGCGGGCGTGGAGTTAGTGTTCACAAAAAGAATTGAAAGAGAGTTGAGTCCACTGTATTTTGGTGGGCGATGGAATAAGCTTAGGTGGTTGTACTGGCGCGTGTACTTGGCGGCGTCGCTCCTGAGCTGCTTTCTCTCTCTATCGTTGAGTCTCAGGAGAAATGGATTTGCTTGGGTGCTGCATGCACTGATACATTGAATGAAAGACGGGATTCCAAATAAGCAGTTGTATTGACGTACTTCACAATGTACAACACTTATTCACAGTTCTCTCGGACGCTGAAGCTACACAGGTCCTTTAACACTTAATATACACAGGTGTCTACACTTGGGTTCAACACAGATCTCTTAATACTTCATATACATAGGTCTCTACACTTAAATATACCACGTATAACTAGTGTTTACGTTTGAGATTACTGATCCACACTCGGATGCTGCGCGTCACTGTAACAGCTCAGGATCTCGGCCTCGTGAACAGGCGGAACTTTCTATAGATAAATAGCGTGATTTCCGCTATACGCCTCGTGGCTGAAGACGCGGTATCCTTTTATGCGTGCGGCGCGGATGCTGGGTGACAGATTCCAGGCTCTAAACAAGTGAGGTGGGTTATGGTATGGTAAAGGAAGGCGGAAGTCTCCCTTTGTAAGAAGTCGCCTGGGGCGTTCCAGCAGGACTCCATTTGCAAGAAGTCGACTACCAGGATTGGCTGAGGGACTCCATTTGCAAGAAGTCACCTTGGAGAAGGGGTTTGGCCGGAGCCAGGTGTGCTGAGAGACGGGAGCTCAGAGAAACTGCTAACGAACTCAAAAGAACTGGGCGAGAGGCACCCCTTATTACTTGAAGTTAGGGGTCTGGTCGGTGTAGCATAGGTAGGCCGCGGGACTGTTGCTTTAGGTCCTGGAAATCTTGGTTATCGGGGGCTTCCCATCTCCAGTGTCTGTTCTTTCTGGATAGCAGATTGGCTTAAGGGTGCCATGTACTGAGAAATGTTGGGCCAATTGCATTGACCTAGGAACTGCCGTAGCTGCTTGGCATTTTTGGGGGCTTCCGTTTCTAGGATTTGGCGCACCTTCTCTATCTGGGAAAAGTTGTCTTCAGGAGTCACAATGTGCCCCAAGTACTTTACTGTGGTCTTCCCGAAGTGGCACTTCTCAAGACGGGCTGTGAGGTTTGTGGGTTTTGTAGGCACTTAAGCACCAGTTGCAAGTGTTGTTTGTGCTCCTCCCAGTTGGCAGAGAAGACGATCACGTCATCTAGGCAGGTGATGCAGAAAAGGCCTGTGTACCCTGACAGAACGTGGCAATTCATCATCGTCTGGTAAGTGGCGGGTGCGTTCAACTCGGACGGCATGGCACGGAATTGGAATTGTTTATCGTCGGAAGTGGTGAAGGCGGTGTAGCGACGTGCATCAGGGTGTACTGGTACTTGCCAGTATCCGCTTCTCGTATTAATGGTGGTAAATATCTTCGATTCGCCTAGGCTGCGGAGGATATTTGTAACGTTCAGCACAGGTGGTGCTATGGGCAGGGTGACTCGGTTGAGTGGTGAGTAGTCTACACAGAATCTTGTATCGACGTCCTTTTTCTGAACTAGTACGATACGCGAGTTATACAGAGAGTTGGCAGGTTCAATGATGCATTGTTGCAGCATGTTCGTTACTTGCTCTCGTATTATTGCTTGCTCCTGTGCGGATGGAACATTCGGTCAATTGTAAATGGGTTGGTGGTGCTGCAGTTGGATATCGTGTATCCCAATGTTGGTTTGCCTCAGGGCTCCGCCTGACTGAAACACAGAGATATGCTGGTTAAGGAGCTGGGTAAGCTGCTGCAGCTCTTCCCCTTGTAATTGTGACTGCACGTCCTCTGGGTGGATCACTTGTGTGGGTGATTCAGTGGGAGGCACTCCCTAGTGCATTGCTTGTCGCGCTTCTCGCCCTATGTGTAAGGTTCTTTGTCAACAATCAAGAATACATTGCTGATCTTGGAGCCACTGTTGTCCCAGGATCGTATCCTCATCCAACTCGTTGGACACCAGGAAGGGCGTCATGGGTCAGGGGCAATGTCACCTCTCCCTTCAGGGGCAAGTAGGTTTGTTGCTTGGCTAATTGCACCCGCTATTGGGTTACTTGGATTGCTGCCTGGATTTCTGGGGGTAGAATTTGGTCCTTCACAAAGTTCATGGTGGCAGCTGTGTCGAAGACGTCTAAGGATTTCTCTGCTACGTATCTGGATCCAAATTTGAGGGAGGGCGGCGACCTCTTTGGATGGTGGCATTTTTATGCCGTAGACCCGCTGGAGTTCGCCGGGTTGTTGCGGTCTGGTCGGGCCTCCGGCTCCAACGTTTCCTGAATCAGGGTGTGGTCTGTGTTCCTCTGTAGGCGGTGCCGCGCTTGTCTCTCTCTGTACACTGCACAGTCTCTGTGCAAGTGACGGGCTGAGCAGTACCAGCATTTGGGTGGCAGTGGCGGCGCTCTTTCCTTTTCGGGTAGTGCCGTTGTCTGTTTTAGCGGCATTGTATTTGGGTGATTCGGTTTGATTGCTGGTTGGTCCATTTCTAGGGCTTTGGTTCGCTTGATGAGCTCGTCCAAGGTCTCTGGCTAGGGATTTCGGAGGAAGGACCTGAAGTTACGTCTGAGCATCTCCAAGATTGTGGCTACGCATATGCTCTCTCCTTCCCCAGGATAGACACGCTCGTAGACCTGGGCCTTTCGGCGTATGAAGGCTTCCGAATCGTCATCAGGTTTATGGCTAGCGCTGTACTGTTCTCTGGTCAACTGGGTTTTTACTTCTAGCCCAGAGAAGCGATTAATCAGGCGATTTTGGAAATGCTGCCAGTTGGATATGTACTCGCCATACTTCGTCCACCAAGTAAGGGGGCTCCTTGCAGTTACTGTTGCGCTCGGATTACACAATGTTTGGTGGGGATGTGGTTCAGAGCGAACTCTTCTTCACACTCGTGCAAGAATGTGGTTGGGTTCTTGCTGGTTTTGCCTTGGAACACAGGAAGCAGTAGCAGGTTGGGGTTCCCTTTGTCTAGGGTCCTTGTATGTTGGGTTTCGGCTGGTTCTAGCTGGCGTTGGACGGTGACAATCTTACATGCGTCGCAGCGGAAGACTAGCCCTTGGAACTCTCTGGAAGTGTCTGGCCATCCCAGGCAGGCATAGTTATAAGTCTGGGGGCAGGTGTGGCATTGGACCCGGTAAGTGCCTTCTCCAGTGCAGAGCGAATGGGCGCATCTTTTCTGGCGCGTGTAGCAGTCTGTGCAGCGGTACTCAAGCTCTTCGGTATTTCTGGGGGTGTCTTCCCACCCTATGCAGATGTGATGGAATTCCCTTCCTCTATGAGAGCAGGCGATCTGGTAGTTCCCATTTTGGGCGCAGGCTTCGGCGGCGCACGGAGGGTTAACTCCTTCTGCATTTGATTCGTGGTCTGACGTAGTGATCTCTGGTTGATTTTTGGGCGCCACGAAGTTTCTCAGGTAACTCTGAATTGTGGGTCGGACTCTGTCTCTGGGGTTTCAGGGGTCCAGGTTCTGCTCCCCGTATTCCTTCTGGCCCCACGTTGGGCGCCACGAAAGATCTTGACTCAACCCTGCCCTCTCCCGTAGGGTGTGTATTCCGAGGTGGCAATTGAGGTGGGTCGGTTTAGTGCGCGTGTCAAAGTGACCCAAGGGGAGCCGAGCGCATGTCCACGCTGTTATGCTGAGCAATGGCCGTGCAACGTCCCTTCTCGTCACCGGAAGTCACGCTTCTAACATGGCGACCGTCAGCACACACAAAAAAAAAAATGAAATTAGTTCCGGCTTGTGTATCTAGACTAAAATATAACACCCAGCTCGGCACACTACTTTATAAAATTTAATACAAATGTCAACAAAGGGTAAACTACAGTACTTACATATAAATTGTGGTACCTATTTACTTTGTATCTTGCCTGCCGCCCTGTGGGGGAGGATGGCAAAATACCTCACACCAATGATGTCCACTATATGCCTGATATTGCTGTTAACATGTACGTTCTATTAGTAAGATTACTGGTAATGCTAATAGTGTTGTTTTTAACAATGAAAATGGTGCGGTAATTGATAGCAAAGTTGGCGTTATCGCAACTGCAGGTCTAGATAAACGTGTCTACCATTTAAATACATCTAACCTATGTAGTGAGTAGTGTGCATTATCTGCCGATAAGGTTACTTCCGTTTGGCACCGTAGACTAGCTCACTTAAATTGCTGATCATGGTTTTAGGTACAGAGAATGTTAAAAGCGCCGCTTGAATGTCATGGTTGTGATTCGGAGCCGCCAGGCAGTGTGTGAGTGCAGAATATGTGAAGTCAGGATACAGGGAGCCAGCGGGTGATAAGAACTGTCAGCCAAAAAGCGTTTGTGGAGCACAGTGTTGCAGTGGTGGCGACTGTTTCTGCGACCTTGATGTATCTCGGGCAGCAGACACCTGTCCCCGGGACACACAGGGCCATTCCTGGTACAGGGATAAACGAGGCGCTTCAATTATGACTCGGCCAGGTTTCACCAAAATGTTATACATTAAAACCTTGTTAACTTGAAGTGCTCGGGACCAAAATTTTGTACTTCGTATTATCATATTTAAAAGGGGGGGAAAAGGAATTTTTTGTTAAGGTGCAAAGCACCCTCTGTGTTTTTACACCCATTTTTACGGCTAGTTTTCGAGAACTGTTGTGCATCCAAATTAAAAACGAGAATACTTGTTTCTAATAATGATGATGATGATGACGATGATGATGATGATGATCCCTGTTTGGGCCAGAAAAAAACTTTGAATTACAAATTATTCGAATTTCCATCCAACCAAACTCCATGGCATGTAAAATCCTATCCTTACGTTTGGGACCGAGTGATGGCTTCGATTTATATAGCATTTTGAATTAACCGAGGTCGAATTAACAAGGTTTTACTGTACTTTGCTTTACCAACTGGATCCACAGTAACACTCATATACTGAACAAAATTACTATTTCACTACCGTATTTGTGGGCATATAGGACGACCCCGCATACAAGACGAATCATAGTTTTGAAGGTACAAAATCTTGAAAAAAAAAGTAAAATACTAATTTTGAATTCCTTGACAGAAAAATATTTTTTTTCCTTTACCAGAAACATTGAAAATTAAGGTAAATATTTTCAATGCATTTATTACTCTCATATAAACAGCATTAGACACATAAACTAATAAAATTAACTACTGCTGCCCTCCGGGCGCCCAAGAGCCAAGGAAATTGACGGCGGCGGACGGCGATATCATCGGATGCTGGCAGCCGTGAGCAACTTGGCAACGCCGTACTGAGGCTCACCGCACGTTACATGGCAATGCCGGGCTACAGCAGCTGCTTGCAAGGTCATCACATTCCAGTGCGCTGTTGTTGTCTGCCAGCCTAGCACTAGACAGACACATGAATGTGTGGTACGGTACCTAGATCCTAGTTTTATCCGCCCAAGAGTTTTTTGCTTGCGAGACAAAGGATATAAGCATGCGGACCTAAATCCTCGTTTTCTCCGCCCGAGAGTTGTAGGCTGACGAGACAAAGTATCTCGGCACACGTTCCAGCTGTATCGATCGCCGCTTTTCTGTGAGGAAGTGTCTTTTATTATGAATGACGCTCATCAAAATTTTGTTCGTAAATTTTATTAAAAAAACAGGGCCCTCATTTTCATTTGTGACGAAAAACGCAGTTCCTTGAAACATCTTACAACTCCACAGCTTAGCTTTCAAACAATTTTTAGTTTACCAAAAATGTTTGCACCTTCCTATAAGACGAATAGCATTTTATGAAGACCAAAAATATGTAAAATAGTGGTCTTATATGCCGGCAAATACAGTAGTTATGGAGAAATATATTATAATGCTATCCACACATTATGTGAAACCGATTTATGTACAGTGCCTAATTTTAATTATTATTTTTTAAAATCTTATTAGAGTCACCATAACCACTTAGCAAGCAAACGTAAGATGTTTATACCAAAGTAAAACATATTTCTTTATGGGCAATATTCGACTGACTGTTGTGAAGATGTGTATATTCCATTTAGTATCATTACTGATAATATGCAGCTAGCTGTACACATGCAATTACAACATTTGCAGAAACAGATGGTCTTATTTGGTTGGGGCAGTAGTTCTCAAACTTCTAAACACTTAGCTGCCTAAATTTGTCATGTTTTACTTGCAATGCCACCAAACTTACAAAAATCCTGATTTATATTTAATTCATTTTGCCTTCAGCCTTTACAAATGCAGAATAAAAAGTGTTGACTCATCCGGATTGATTTTACAATTTCAGGTTATGTACGTGAATGAGCCGCGTTGCTCCTTACTGAGACTGGCGACCGAAGCCCCTGGCTGTCGGGACAGAAACTTCTGGGTGGAAGGTTATAGGAATATGCGTGTGGCCCAGAAGTGTCTACTTGCGCCAGTCTCTCCACGCGTCCAGCTGTACAGACAGCCTGCCCAAATTGGCAACCGCGCGCAGCTATCACACTTCCCCTTTTCTCTCATCCAGCCTTCGTACCCGCTTGCTCCGCCCCGTGCATCCAGCAATGATATGAAACCAAAAATAGATCTCGCGTATTTCCTATTAGAGATAACTTAGTGCCATCGTGGACTTTTTCTATCGTGTGATCACGTTGCAGATCGCCACAATTATTTCAACACCATAAAATGGATAGCCTGAAAATTGTGTGGGTTTTGTGGATTTAAACTCACGAAAAAAGGAAATTTAACTGTCAAATTATCAGTTATATATTCTAACGATATAAAACTATTCAAAACATGCAATACACCTATCCCTCATTTAGCACGACCTCAAGCTGCGCGAATTCAATTACCACAACCAAAATTTTACTGCCCGATTTTCTATTAACACGAGCTTAATTTCAATTAACGCGAAATAGTTCAGCGACCTTTGTTGCGCGCAGTTTGTAAGAAGCTGCGTCTTTTTGTACACACCTGAGCGCGCGTGCCATCCTGGCATGACGTCATATGGCCTGGTTGAAAACTGACAGCTGTGCGCGGCCGGCCGCCGCACCTGTGGTTTAGTATCATCATGGCTTCCAAGCGTAGTGCTAAGTCGGCTTGTTCCAGTGATCCAGTTAAGAAGCGCAAAACAATCTCTCTCGAGACCAAGCTTGAAGTGTTACGGCGGGCAGACGCTCATGAAGGACATACCTATATTGGTCGCGCATTAGGTTTAAGTGAATCAACTGTGCGAACAATCTAAAAATATAGGATTAGTATTGAAAGTTTGTGCACATCGGATGCAGTTGGCTCTAGCGGAAACATTTTCGGCGTTCGGTATAGGAACAGAAGTGAGCACATGATTCATATGGAAAGATTGTTAAATGAATGGTGCAATGAAAAAAATGACGGGCGAGACAGAACAGTTGTCAACCAAGCAGTGATACACGAAAAAGCATTGCTAATTTTTGATAAATTGAAAAGCAAGTATCCAGACAGTGATAAAAATTTTACTGCAAGTAACGGGTGGTTTGAAAAGTTCGTCGACAGATACAATCTGCATTCTATAAAGAAGAAAGGGGAGGCAGCAAGTGCAGATGAAAACGCAGCTACAAACTTCCCAGCCATAATTGAAGATGTCATCGTAGAAGGAGAGTACAGTCCGCAACAAGTGTAAAACGCAGACAAAACCGGCCTCTATTGGAAGAAAATGCCAGATAGGACGTATATTTCCAAAGAAGAGAAATCAGCACCAGGCTTTAAAATTTCAAAAGACAGTTTTACACTTTTGCTAGGTAGCAATGCATCTGGCGACCATAAATTGAAGCCACTTTTAGTTTATCATTCGGAAAATTCGCGGGCACTGAAAGGATTTTCCAAGAGCCATTTACCAGTAATTTGGAAAGCTAATCGGAAAGGCTGGATCGCAATGGCTATTTTCAGCGACTGGTTTCGGAACCATTTTGTACCCGCAGTAACTGCATACAACAAGAGACACAATCTCGACAATAAAGCATTATTAATATTGGATAATGCACCTGGCCATCCGACGGAATTAGACCACATGTTTGAAAATATCAAGGTTATCTTTTTACCGAAGAACACAACGTCGTTGTTGCAACCCATGGATCAGGGGATTATTTCCACTTTGAAAGCCTACTATCTCCGACGGACATTTCGTCAACTTATCTCAGCAACTGACGGGGATGAAAAGCAGACTGTCCAAGAATTCTGGAAATCGTACAATATTAAGCATGCAATCGACAACATTGCTGCGTGTTGGGAAGAAATTACGCAGTGAAGTCTTCGTGGAGTGTGGAAGAAAATTTGCCCCTTCTTTACCCAAGAATTCAAGGGATTTGAGCCTGTCGATGATCATCTGGAAGATGTTACATTTGATATTGTAGCCATGGGGCATAGTCTGGGATTTAATGAGCTCGATTCGAACGATATTCAGGATCTGTTGGAATCACATTCTGTCGAGTTAACAGCAGAAGAAATTGTTGAAAACGACGAGGAGCTGTGTTCTACACCACAACAAGAGGAAGACGAAGTAATTGCTCCCAGAAAAGAGTTTGAAAAGAAAGAAATTTCAAAATTCTTCAGTTTGATAAACGAAGCATTTTCAGTTCTGCATGAAAATGATCCGAATGAAGAAAGAATAAATGCTGTTATTCTAGGGATGAAGCGGGAGTGTGAAGTTTATAAAAATTTTTTAGATCAAAAGAAACCAAAACAAATGAAGCTAGACACATTTTTTAAAGCAACAAACAATGAGTCTACTGGCAGTAATCAGGGAAGTGTTTAGGCAATTCAAAACTGTATCAGTGAGTTGATTTTATAACACACAAGCTATTAGTTTTTACCGCAAAAGCTAATGAATGTGTGTGTTTTTTTTTTTAAATAATAATAATAATAATAATAATTAAAGTTGTGTGTTAGTATGTTAAAGTAGGCCTAAATGTTTATTATAGACGTAGTTTCTGTTTGTAATTTCAATAATTTTTTACGAGTATAAAAACAACTAAACAAATTTCCAGAGGTGTGTATTGATAGATATTTTTGACGAGTGTTCGGGAAAATTATAATGATGCGTCTTGCGGCGACGTGTCGCGGCAATAAACGGCGAGCGCTGGAATAGTCACGTGCTTTGAAGGTCAACTACCTCGCGCTCGCTGCGTGCTGCCGAACAGCTGCGCGCTGCGGAACAGCTGATCTTTTCAGGATGTTTACGTTTTCAAGACAAGCCATCACATTTAACATAATTTTGGTAAGTTATAAACTGATGAAATTCTTTAACCTGGTTTATTTCATGGTGTTTTGATGACTCAATTTGTGAAAAAAAGTGGTATATACGCAATTTGGAGCGCAAAAAAAAATCGCTCATTGTTTATATTAAAAAAATTCTCCAGATAGCGCGATTTCAAATCGCGCGCACATTTTGTGGAACGAATTAGTCGCGTTAGGCGAGGGATTAGTGTATGGTCTTTGTTTCAAAATTTTATCTTCAGAATTGGTAGAGATATTTCAATTTTTGTTTAACATTGAAATCCCTATGCCATGATATGATAAGGCAGCCGTCAGCTTGCTCTTAAAATTTACAATGAACCATGTGGAACATGCCATAGGGAAACAAGCAAGATTCCCACCTGAAACCAGTAAATTCAGAGCATTGGAACCACTTGTGCGAGTACATTTAGATGTATGTGGTCCAATTTAAACTGTATCTCTTGGAGATAACAAATATTTTTTACATTCATTGATGAATTTTTCAAATACACATTTGTCATTATTTTTTATAAAGGGAAAAATGAAGTCATTGACAGTTTGAAGAAATTTTGTACAGTGGTTGGAACCCAACTAGGTGGAAGGTTGAATGAAGTGTTTGGAACCCAACTAGGTGGAAGATTGAAGTGTTTGGAACCCAACTAGGTGGAAGGTTGAAGTGTTTGTGGTCAGACAATGGGACCAAATACACCAACAGCAAGCTGCAAATATTTCTGAAGGAAAAGGGAATTTGACACCAAAGGACTGTGAAGTATACACCCCAGCAAAACGGTGTGGCAGAAAGTGCCAACAGAAGCATAACTGAGAAAGCAAGATTCATACTTATAAGGCAGGCTTACCAAAATCATATTGGGCAGAAACAGTAGCAACAACAGTATCTTTGAACAATAAAGGTCCTACATAGGCGGTTAGGGACAAAACACCGTTGGAAGCCTGGTTTCATGGAAAATCAAACCTGAAGCATATCAGAATATTTAGGTGTGAAGCAATTGTGAAAATCCCTTCACAAATGAAAAAGGAAATGGAACCCTAAGGCAGGCAAATATCTCTTTATAGGCTATTGTGATGAGACAAAAGGATGATATTCTCAGATTGACCCTATAATAAAGAAGTTAACAAAAACCAGTGGGTAATGATACAGGAGGTGTAACTAATTCTTCCTCTCAAGAAAATGCTATATAGCCCAATTAGATTGGAGATGATGAAGAGGTACAGGAAATAGGAGACTGTAGTGATGTTCGTTTACAAAATATGAAGACTTCTTAGGGTTTGAGAATATAGAAAAAAATTACATGCCTCAGTCGTAACCATTAAGATGATCTGGTAGGATTCCTAAACCTGCAAGTATTCCAGATTTTATTACTTATCTTATGGTTGAAAACAATGAACCATATATACCAGGGAAAGCACTGAAAGGTCCAGAAGCTGAAAAAATTGAAACAAGCAGTGAAAAAGGAATTAAAATAATTTGCTACAAAGGACACGTTCGAATGGCTAGATTTACCTGAATTAAAAAGTTATTTTAAAAAAATTGTGTTTACAAGATACTCTTGCTGATAATAAAGTCCAATGTAAAGCAAGATTAGTAGTTGAAGGTTGTTAACAAAACCTTAGAAAGGTTGTGAACAAAAACATGGAAAAGATTATGAGGAAACAATTGTTCCGGTTATAAAATATTCTTCTCTCAGGTTTCTGCTAGATTTGGATTGTCCATTCAGCTTACCTTCACAGTTATTTAAATCTACGTGCAACTCCAGAAGTAGTAGGTTAAATCCTGCTGGTAAAGTATGGAGACTTAAGAAAGCCATGTATTGTTTGAAACGGAGTGGAAGATGCTGGAATCATTGCGTTAGTGAAGTCCTCATAAATGTAGGATTGGTACAATAAAAAACTGATACTTGTTTGTACTTCGAAATATCTGGTAGCAAAATAATTATTGTTGCCTGATATGTAGATGATGTCTTCATCTTCACCAATGAAACTAGGCTAAGAAAACTACAGTAGTGAACCAGTCTTCAATTAACATTAGGTCAGTTTATCAGCTCTGAAATACAGAACTCCTCTGTGTGAAGTTATGTCGACAATCTATCCTTATATGTATTGTGACTAAGGTTGCATAGTGAGAAAACGAGAATTCTGAACAAGATGGAATCTATACACATTCAATACTCTTACATCTTTTGTTACAATAACCAATATTTTACTCGACCTTGGCACACATCAAAACCAACTAACTTAAGAATCCTCCTGATACAATTCACTTTCGTGAGTTAAACTCATTCGAAATCAACATTACTCTTTCTTGACTCATTATATTGTAAAACCTGAGTACATACTCTTTCACCATACACTTTACTCCGCAGCGTTCCAGTTCCCTGCTCGGGAACTATCCTTTAAAGCATGACTTTACAAGACCAAAGTTTTAGAATCTTCACACTGTTGCTAATAAAATAGCGAAAAGACGAGTAAACACCTCTATCTAATGAGAATCTTCATCCCAGAATTTCATAGAAGAATGACAGCTCCAATCGAAAGGGGCGAACTGAAGGGGGTTCACCACTACGTACGTTGCATCGTCTTCTCTCTCGTCAATTCTAGGCGTGGTCTTGCTTTCGAAACTCACGAAAGCCACATTTATTTGCGACGCTCTGGATTTTCGTGCCCTCAGCAAGGATCTCTCAACCAGAGAATTCGTCGCTCTGAAGTTGTTCAGCTGCCACTCCACACAGTTTAAGATGACAATCAAAACCAAGCAGTTTTCTTTCACAGCGCATAACGCACCCACATTTTGCAAAATATGACCCTCAACAGAGCCAACACAGCTATGAACGAGGCCCTCTACGCTTGACTTCAAGCGATCTCCCCCCTCCCTACTTTTCCCCCTCCCTTGCCGAAAGCCCACTCCCCGCTCTCCGCTGCGGTCAAATCTGCTCGATGGCCACTCTAGCAGAAGGTTTGACCATTAAATGGAGAACGACTGCACACACCCGTTACACGAGAGGAGAGAGAGACGGAGACAGACAGACAGACAGACAGCATACCGTATTTGTCGGCATATAAGACGAGTCATGGTTTTGAAGGTACAAAATCTTGAAAAAAAGTAAATTACTAATTTTGAAATATTTTTTTCCTTTGCCAGAAACTTTAAAAATTTAGTTTAAATATTTACAATGCCTTTATTAACGTCATATAAACATCATAGTAGACACATAAATGAGCAACATTGGCTACTACTGCCCTCCGGGCGCCCAAGAGCCAAGTAAATGCATGGCGACGGCCCACTACCCATGCCAGCATCATCGGTTGCTGGCAGTTGTGCGCGACTTGGCAAAGCCGGACTGAGGCACGCCACGCGCAACATGGCAACGCCGGGCTACAACAGCTGCTTGCAAGGTCATCGCATTCCTGTGCGCTGTTATCTACCAGCCTAGCACTAGACGGTAGACACATGAATGTGTGGTATGGTACCTAGATCCTAGTTTTTTCCGTCCGAGAGTCTTGTTTGTGCTTGCAAGACAAAGGATGAAAGCATGCGGACCTAGATCCTAGTTTTCTCCGCCCGAGAGTTGCAGGCTGGCGAGGCAAAGTATCTCGGCACGAGCTCCAGCTGCATCGATCGCCGCTTCGCTGCGAGGAAGTGACCCTTATTATGAATGACGCTCATCAAAATTTTGTACCGTAAATTTTATTAAAATAAACGGGGCACTCGTTTTCATTTGTGACAAAATACACAATTCCTTGAAACATCATACAACTCCACAGTTTATAGCTTAGTTTTCAAACGATTTTTGGTTACCAAAAATTTTTGCACCCTCATATTAGACGAGTAGCAATTTTTGAGGGCCAAAAATATGTAAAAATTGTCTTATATGCCGGCAAATACTGTACTACTTCCGTACCGGGACTACCCTAATCCCAGGTTAAAGACTCATCACCTCCCAAGCTCACTCCCAGCACTAAACACGAATGGGTCAGAAGGCCCATTCAGTAGAACCTAGAAGAAACGAAATGCCACGGGACCCAAAAATATTTACTCTAAATCAATGTTTCGTTAAATCTGACTTCATGTTTTTTTCACACGCCTCCCCCACCCCCACCCCAAAAATAATTAAAGCCTCGGGGACATTTTGTTGGAATATAAGGTAATTTTATAAAAGTCTGTTGGTTCAAAACAACAACAAAACGTATTTGCCATCAACAGGTAAGCCACAGGTATGACTTACACCGCTAAGCAGTCGTCAATTTTTCTGCCTCTTTCCCGCCTGCTCCACCAACACAACAATATTCAGGAAATTCCCATGAACAACTGGTAAAAAAATTTGCAATGATATCTGAATTAAAAGTTTGTGAGGCAACGGTAAAATAATTATTAAATATGTGCTGCGGCAGCCATTGTAGCTTGTAGGCACTTGTAAACCAAACTCGTTGGTCGGCTTGCTAAAAATTATTTCCACTCAAGTGATTTTTAGCATTGGAGAAACTAAATATAGTATTTACGTTACTGTAATGAATTTGTTGTAAAAAGTCTGCATAAATAATACAACTTATTTTTTTAAAAATTTGTTTTTAATCAATGGACGTGACAGAAAATAATCACACTGGGTGCCACTGCATTCTATCGGTAACATAATTAATCAGTACAGCACGAGCTCGCTGCACTGCAGCACATTGTAACGGAGATGTGAAACACTATCTGTGAATTAGTTTCTATTCTGTCCACCACCATGCTGAGGGGACTGGGTACCTAGATGCTTGTTTACTCGCCAGCCGCTAGGATGAGGATCTAGGCGTGCACTTGTTATGCAACACAGCCTCGCTCACTTGGCCACACCCACGCGTACTTATCTGAAGTCATTCCTGCGGCCTAAATTTTCAGCAAATTTTAACTTTTTTTTTTTTTTTTTTAAATGGATGGTTTAAGCTTATCTACGGAGAAATAAGTATATACTGAGGTCAGTGCAAGTACGTATTTTCAAGAGACTTCAGTCAACTCTCAACTATACGACCCCGGGAATAACGACCCTCTCGAAGTAACAAGCCTTTTTTCTGGAACCGTGGAAAATTTAAAAAAATTTTATTTGGAAGAAAATAGCAGAAAATGGCATTGTGTTTACAATGGCCGTAAATGGTTGCAGTTATTTCTCGAAAACTGTACTGCCGTACACGGCGTGTTTGTTCTAAAAATATACAGTCGAACCCCGCTACTACGACATCGGCAACTACGACAACAACGCAACTACGACAATATTCTCGATCCCCTTCAAAAAAAATTTAAAAATTAAAATCGATAAGTGTATTTATTAAAAATACTATTTCAAGTAGGAAAGACGTTTTAAAATATGTCTGTAAGAGTGCAATAATAATAGAGTTGGTGTCCGTTAATAAATAAGTCGCAGCTATTAAAGAAAAAAATCGGCGAAAAACTCTAAAAACGTCTACTGAAATACATTTGTGCCGTGCGCCTGGTAAGTTAGACTGTGCACACAACACCGAAGATAAGCAGGTAATGTGACGACGCATCTCTCTTCCGTCCTCTTTCTCCCTCTCCGTTTCTGCTCCTACTCACACCACGCGCACTGTCTACGGCCTACGCGCAAAGGCTGTTCACGGTAAAGTTAACACTTTTGAGCGCCTAGTTACTGTTTTCTCTCGGCCGATTTGCATTCTTCAGTCGCCTATTTATGATAAACATTTCCGTTTTTATATTAGACATAGCGTATATTTTAAACTCGACTAAAATTTTATGTCCTTGATTACTTTAAAATATATTTATTGATTGCTGTTCTCATGGAAATTGTTTTGAAAAGTGTTCACTTTACCGTGAACAGCAACTTGCTCTGTACATCGACTGCGTGCGTAGCAACAGTGATAGCCAAGCAGCTCATGTTTTCCTCTTCAGCCCTTAAGCCGGCTTTCCACTGATGTGTGTCTGGGTGCGCATGATGTCAGGTACCCGAGGACCCTCCGAGGCAATGCGTGTCTACCCACAGCTCAGGCCATTTCCACTGCAGGTCAAAATACGCACAACCCTCTGGCGTGAGAAAGCCCGTGCAAGGTCAGGGTGGGGGAGCGAATAACAGACAATAGCCTTTCCACTGTGCATGTATCAGAGCCCCGGCCTGCCAGATAGGGTGGTTAAGGCGACGTGTGTAGTCAGTTTACGGCATGGATTTCTCATCATAAGATAACATATAATACAAAACATTAACATAAACCAGAATCGGGTATGGTGATTTGTTTTAACATAAATATTAAGGGTTCTTTAATATTCTTAGCTATACGGGGCCTCGCCTACCACGTGCTTAAAATGAGGTGCAGCATGTTTGTAAATATGTTTTTTTATATAAGAAACTATTCCGCGTACCCCCAATGTGTCTATGTAGGAAAAGAAAATACACTCCAAATTTTCAAAGAATCACAACGATTAGAAAAATCATTTCGGAACACTACAAAATTGCTAAAACCAGTTTTTTCAACCTGTTATATCTGAAAAACTACTCACGGGATTCGTGTGAAACTCTTTTAGAAGCATGCAATGGACTTTGCTTAAAACTTTTCACCATAAAAATACAGGGTCACCACTGGAAATGTCAGTCAGGCGAGTGTTCTACGATACCACTTCACACCTTTTCAGTGTCTTATTGCGGTAGAGGCGATACCGCACCAGATGAGCCGGTCAACATGGTTCTTGGCGCCGTGCCTCACTCACACAAACACACGGCCAGTAGGTGGGCGTCTCAAGTTAGCTAAGGATTTATCAGCAAAAGTACGCATAAGATACTTATTTATAGTTGAATTGAATGCAGTACGAGTATGTTCAATGTAGTGTACTTGAAAATGCAATAATAAAACGACCGTTTAATTTTTAAAACTGTTGCTATCACTGACCGGGCATTAAATGTGGAAATTCGGCCAGCATGGTCAAACCATCATTTACACCATGCGAAAATAATATTAACCTAAATAACAGCAGCTTAACGCACTGGGACGTATTTTTTCCCCCACAGTTTGAAAAACTAAACCGTATTTCATATTTGATGGAATTTTTACGCAGTAATTTTTTATGTGGTACTTAAAAGCACATGCGAATCCACGCGACGATTTGATAGACTTTTTTGGGAAACGATAAGCATTACTGGAGTTATTACATTTTGCGAAGGAACACAATGTAACTAACCAATGTATTTCTCAATAAGAAGCCGTAAAGTCAGCGAATTTCAACAAAATACATAGTTAATTGGGAACTGACATGACGTTGACTTCAACAGCATATTTTCTTTTAAAGAAAGTCAATTCTTTTTTGTGTAATAATACAATTGGCACGAATTTGTATTAGGCCTGTTTAAATGCCCATTTTTCATCTGTGTTTTGAGCTTATTTTACGAATCGAAAGTAACACTACATTATAAAATACATTAATTAGGAAATTCTTGCTTTTTTTCAACACAATTATGAGGACTTAAACATTAAACATTGTGCATAAAGTAAACCCACGTGCAATATTTCTTTGAAATACGGCAGTTTTTTTATGCTGTAGATGTTGGAGAAGTGAGATGAGGATGGAGCAGCGACGAAACGTAATGGGTGTACCCCAAAAAAAAATTTAAAGGTGACCAGCAATGTTCACACGATATTTCTCACACCAAAAGAGTTTTATTATCAACTATTTTGAAATTGTGTAAAAATTCAGAAATTTTAAATTCCGATGGTTCTTGCATTTATTTTTATAAATAATAGTTCTCTTTCTATTTTTTCTGCAGTTTTATTGGAACTAATTTTTTTTTATAAGTGCATCACAAAAATATAAAATGTACAGTATAAAATCTCTTCAAAACTTTGTGGAAGTGTTAGTCTGTTGTACAAAAGATGCATGTTAATTGGTTACTGTTTTCAAATAGTTTTTGTAGTAATCAAAATGTTAAAAAAGCATATTTTTAGTGGCACTTATAACTGCAATAAAACATTTTGCTGGTGTATTAAAATGTGTACCAAAATATGGACTACAGACGAAAGATAAATTACAACTTTAAAATAGTTTCACACAACGTAGTACAATTGCTTTATCATTGCGCGGTTAAAATTAAAATCTGTACCGCTCTAAAAAAATTTCACCCTCGCACATAATCGCTATAAGATATATTAACATTTCAGCCATTTTTAAAAAGATCATACTGTATGTCTGTTTGCTTATTAAGCTTTAACTTTGGCATCTACGAGACTGTAACTTTCGCGAAAATTTTTACAGTGTAATTGCTGGTCGATTAAGTCATCAAACTGTATTCGTATAGTTTTTTTAAATATAAATCCACACATATTGCAAGTTTTTGAAAGCCTATCAGTCCACATGTCCCTACAAGTTCTCTGGCCATGTCGCCTATCGTTGTAGGAAGTGTGGGGAATACCAAGCACATCTTGCCTCCTAGTGTGACAGCTGTTTCCACTGCCCGTCCCTTCCCGCACAGAACCGAGGTAGAATGGCGGCTCGTTTGAACTTCACGCACATGACTCTCTAGGATCGCTTCCAAGGCGATCCTTCCCAGCTTGACTTAAAAACACCAAACAAGGTCTTTCCACCGCTGGATGTACCACACGCCCCCAACTGTGACGTCAGGTATGATGTTGCAGAAGGGAAGCGTGCCCTAACACGCACCAGTGGAAAGCCGGCTTTATACCCTCCTTTGTGATTGCGAGCAAGGTCAGCGAATGAGAGGGCGACACAAAAAAAAACCTTTGTTTGTCTCGTGCGTCGCCCTTGCCATTGTGTGTTTACACAGTTCGTGCGTAGCTTGGTTTTTGGATACATCTTGTGATATTGCATACGTTTCTTGGCTTTGTTTTATTGGATTTCGACTTTGGATTTTATTTGGAACTGACTGGATTGATTATTGACGACCTTTGTGCACGATTATATTGGATTACGATTTTATTTACGGTTTTGATTAAGTATTTGTAGGAAGTGTTTAGGCACTTTGTATATTATTTAATCAAAACTAAAGACGCCGTACAATTAAAATATTACTAAGTTTCATTTTACCGTGATTTTGCGTAACAACACGCTGAAAATATATTATCGTGCGTTACAAAATTACCGTTGCTACATTCAACACTTTACTTTACTACGCCCGACACCAAAAATATGTTGCGTTACATTCACGCAACTCATTTTCCTTGCCAACAAGAAGTTGTGTTTATATTTCTGTGGTTTATTTTTATTTTCTGGTGAGCAGAGAAGTCGAATGAATACGTCTGGGGTAGGAATTTTTTTATTTTATTCTGCACGCAGTCTGCAAGTTACGTCGCGCACTGTAAATTTTTCGTGATTTTGAAAAAACTGGTTTATTATACTGTACAATCCTCTAGAAGCGTTTAACGTAACAGAAATGTAAGTATCGAGCGTTTAAACACTTTACAATCGTAACATATTTCCAGTACGCAACACCAATATTATACTAAACAGACAGGTAGTCGCCAGTCAGGCACGAGCTGTGCCGTAGAAGCTATTGGTGCATGAAGCGCCCCAGTGGACAGCTCAGAAACTAAGACTTATAGCTCCGTCAGAATGTGCTACAGTATAAGCTCTTTAGTTGCCGACACTTGGCACAGAGCGCAGCACACTCGAGTCGATATTCGTCACTCGTGCCACTGCGGGCCTCGCGCCATCGCCGTTTTCAATTTTATTTCTATCTTTCAACACGAATTGGGGAGGGTTATCTAGTATCAAAGTCTTCAGAAAAAGTCGGCGTTTAATATAAAAACATTACTTTGTTTTAAAATACCGTGTTATTAATGAGAGTAACACTGATACACGGTATTAGAGCAAGAAAAACACCGACTTGAACAAAAAAAAATAATTTTAGGGGTTAAAAATGGGAATTTCTGCAACTACGACAAAATTCTCGAGAATTATCGCTTGTCGTAGTTGCGGAGCTCCACTGTACGTTGCTGCCCTTTCCTCCCGCACGACGCAATGGCCAGCCGGCAGCCCGAATGCTCCTTCACAGCCTGCGGCCGTCGGCAACCCGCCCGTCTCTTTCCTTCCACCCGGCCAACCACTCCAAAAAGGCCGTTAGCTCACCTCTTTTTCATCATGTATGCGCCGTAACTTTTTTGCCACTGATTTCTCGTGGATATGGTAGTCTGTCTTTGTGCCTGTGATATTACGATTATGCATCGTACTTATTTAAGCTTTTACATTTTCCGTTTTGTTAACTAAATGCTATTAAATATAATTACCATCATGTAATTTAATGATGTATACACAGTAATGTTTATAAATCATTATTCTTTTAACAACTGAAAGTAGGACAGTTCATAATTGACACTAGCAAATGTCGGATGCATGCCTCGGATGTGCGTGGCGTAGGACAGTAGCACACTTGACAACAGTGCGTCTGGTGAGAGTCATCAGCCCACACATGCGCTCACGCTCAAGCACATGCAATCGGCTCGACCGTAAATAACAGCTGTGGATACACTTGTATACATGGGTGAAAAATAAATGTGAACCATCATTGTGTAGGTTTAAAGTTGTTCTGTGAGTGCGTTATCCTAGTTTATTAACAATGATCAACATCTTGATGTTTGTAATTGTTTACTGTTGGTGAACAAATTGAAACTGAGTATCAAATCCCTCTCCATGCACATTGGTGAAGGGTAACTCGCGCACAGAGTAGAATCATTATACAAACAAATTATTTTCACATGGCCGGCCGAGCTAGAAAGAGAAAGAACTACTACGAAACAAAGGGAGTAGTGTTATCACGTTCCATCTGCTGAGCGAGCATGCTTCAGGAGCTGTGACTAGGTAGTGGTCAAAAGTGGCACAAGTAATGCAACACACACGTTGTTTATGTTGTTTTTGAGCTAACCAGTTTCCAGATAGGTCCTTGCGCACACAAATTATCGTACAGGTGTGTGTGATCTCTCGCTACAAAGACGAGGTCACAGAAGGTAAACAGCTTAATCAAAACATATGTTGTGCCAACTAGAATGACCATTGCCGGCAAAGTTTGTGCCTGATGTTTCGAAGAAAAGTCGTAGATGTCAACCAATGTATGTGCCTATTGAAATAAATTACTTTTTAAATCAACAACATTGCGGCACACCCAGAGTATCATTGATTCAAAATATGTCATTCTATTGAAAAATATTACTATTTCAATAATCTTTATTACGGCTTTCTTGCAAATAACTTCCGAAAATGGTCGTTGCGGGCGCAAGAATCTATGTTGCCGGCGACGTTTTGCGTAATTTTGAGCTAAATAAATGTCATACATCCGCTTCCAGTGCATCTATTTATTCAAAATACTTCACTCTACTGAAAAATACTGTATTACTATTTATATAAACTTTATTGCTGCATTCTTGGAAATAACATCCCAAAATGGATGTGCGGGTGCAAGAATTTATCGGCAAGGTTTATGATTCATATTGAAGTAAGCAGAGGTTGCAAGAAATATGTGTATTTTTATAAAACGCCGATTCAACTATAAAAAAAAACTGTAAATGTTGACATTTTAGAGGTCGGGGATCGCCGAAAGTTTGTCAAAATTCTAGTAACGACCGACCCCTCCGAAATAACGACCCTATTCCAGGGAACCGAGAAGGGTCGTTAAATCGGGAGTTGACTGTATTACAATTAATATTCCATTTTATCAAAGTCATTTTGTAATTTAATACATTTTTTTAAGGTTCCTAAAATTCCTTTCGTTAAATTGCTGTATTCGTTATTACCGAGTTCGTTAAATCAGAGCTGTACTATAGTTCAAGAAATGCTTGAATCAATTCTGGGTGAAGAACCTTGGTGAAATCAGAAACTGTCTTGGGATGTGAATCAGTTACACACACTGGGCAGAAGGGAAGCTGTGGATTGATCAAGTCGCAGTGCACGGAGATGATAGTACTTAAATTTGGTATGTTGGATTGCAAACTGATCTCAATCCCAATGGAAGTTGACCAGAAATTACAAGGCTCACCAGATGAAGAATTGTGCAGTGTGACAATGGCTTATCAACAAGCCGTAGGTAGTTTATTATATTTCACAGGTACACATCAAGACTGGACATTTCATTTGTAGTGAATTATGTAAGTACAATCTCTCGGTTTAATTACTCTCAAGGGACTGAAAAAAAATTGTCCTTAAATTGGAGTTTTTAAACTGAGTGATAAAAGTATGTTGGGGCTTGAGGTGTAACATTGGGCTGAGCGAATGAAAACAAGGAAACACGTTTACTTGTACTAGTACACTCTTTACTCAATTTCAAGTGAAAAAACTAGGGTGTTTACTTCTACTTGTAAGTAAAAATTCGCTGGGAAAGTAAAACCTTGGAAAATGCTGTAATCAGTGTGAATAAAGAATAGTAAATACTTGTAATTTGATAACGTCGGCTGAACCCAGGCTTTTTATTCCTTACTTTGCCAACCATGGTTGCGTTTTTTTATTTTAAGAAAGTTGAACTCTGTCGTGATTGTCAAAACAGTAATCTAAGTTCAAGTAAGATGTTATTACACTTTGAAAGTGAAAATTTTGATTTTACTATTACAAATTATTTTCTGAGAGAAAACTGTGAAAAACGATGTGGTGCGTTATCAGCAAGAAAAAAATTGAAATATTTTTAAGATACATCAGCGACCCGGGATTCCAAAGTGGTGTTGCCATTGATGTTGGGGTTGAAAGGAGCACTGTCTGTAGAACTTTAACAAAAGTTTTGGATGATATAGTTGGAAAAGCAGACAGTTGGATCGAATTCCCTTTGACCCACGAAGAAAGGGTACGTGTCAAAAATGACTGGAGCTCCAAATTCTACATTCCAACTGAAATTGGCGCTATAGACTGTTTGTATGTGCAAATTATGAAGCTTGCTCAATTTAGAGACGAATATATAAACAGAAAAGGTAAAACATCAATAAACGTACATGCAACGTGCAACGCTAATGTGAGGATTACCAGTATTGATGTTAAGTGGCCGGGGAGCGTTCATAATGCGAAAAATAGCGCCAAAGTGATGTACAAGAAACTATGTGTGGATTTGACGGCAAATTTTGTCTATTAGGTGACAGTGGATATGGTATAACACCTTGGCTGCAGATGCCATATGATGAGGTAAGAAATGATCGAGAACGCAACTTCAATGTGATTCATGCGCAAGAAAGGGTTGTTATTGAGTGAGTTTTTGGTCATATTAAACTTTGTTTTCCTATTTTAGCTTATCCAGTGAAAATAGCACTTGAAAAAGTTCCGAAATTATAATTATCTGTGCTATACTACATAATGTAGCAAAACATATAAATAATGGCTGGGAATTTGAAGACTTTTGTGAAAATAATGACAACAATGACTGTTTTGCTGATGTTATTAGCCACAGTGAAACAGTGAAATTCGAAATCATCGCCATGGACAACAAAAAAGTAATCACATTGTAAACTTATTATTAGTAAGAAAAACATTTTTTCAATATGCATTATGTAAATGAAATTATTTTTTATTATGTAACATTATCAATAAGTTACATTATTATTGCACTTGTGGTGAAGTGTTACGTTTCATAACAAGGTATTGTTGTAAGCCACCTTCGTCTTCCATTACAATAGTTTGTTCTTTTAACTTATTCTCTTCCATCTCCTTTATTGGAATTTCTTCACGTTTCCTTTTCAGTCTCGTTAGCTGTATTTGTTCTAACAGTTATAAACATTGCAGCTGTCCAGTTGTTAGCCTCGCTGTTTCTTCGGTTTCCGCTGATAACTTACGTTTTTCTTTCTTTTCTTGTGGACTAGAAAAATTTTCAGGGTTCTCTGTAGATTCAAATGTTTCCACTGTGTCTTTGACCTAACTGGTATTCTCAGGCTGTATGGTCTCTTGTACAGTGTTAGGCCCGGGTCCTCTTGATGGATTGTTTTTTAGTCCAACACATAAAGCACCTGGTGTTTTACAAAAAAAAGGATTTTCGTTTGCTTCCAGAATTTGTAGAAAGTCTTTTTCCCATGACAAAAGTTGTATGGGCTTGTTGCCAGTTGCATTGTCACTTTTTTTCTTGACAACAGTTTTCATGTTATTTAACAGTTTTTTTAACTGAGGTACTGTAATTCCTTTTCGCGTATTGCTTGCAAAACCTTCAGCGATATCAACCAAGCATGTTCTTTCGCAGCAACGATTTTCGGCAGCAAGTTGATCAAGTTGGTTATATTGGGCACCAGAGCACAAGCAGAGCAATGCTTGTCGGTCAACAGTCAGTTTTGTGCTAGCTGGAGTAGACACTGTCTAATAAAGTGAATCATGCAGAATAACTGCATATTATTTCTTTTTGTCGTAGCAAATTAATTCCTTTGAACTCTGAAATTCATAGGTCTGGTTTGAAGAAGTAAGATTACAATTAAACACACAGAACTCTCACAGATACTATTGTTGGGAAAAAATTCTAAGACCTGCATTAAACTGACACAAAGTATACAAAGCAAACTAAAAAGGAATTACACAAGTAAATAAATTTTGGGCTGGCTCTGGGTTCTGTTACAGTGTTTATGGAGAAAACTTTGAGTGCAAAACTTAAAATTGCAAAAGGATGCAGCAATGCATGAAATAGCTAATTTTTAACATGTGAACACAAGACGTAAATATTGTCCCTTGCCAAACCAAAAAAAATTGAATTTCCTAACCTGTAGTAGAATCAGCAATAGGGTCTGAGCAATCCTGTTTACAAATGCTATTCTCAGAGGAGAAATGTTAAAATCATGTGAACTTTTACTGTATTGACTATACAGTGGGTAGGTAAGTGGACTTTACGTCTCGTCGACAGCGAGGTCATTAGAGACGGTGATACACTACTTGGTACAACAGGAGCTGGGAGACGAGTCGGCCATGGTCTTTAAGGATCCATCCCTAAATTCACCTGGAACGATTTTGGGAAACCATGGAAAACTGAAATAAGGATGACCTAAGCTGGGTATAGAACCCAATTCCTTGTGAATGAGAGTCCAACATGTTACTGTGCTGCCTATACCATACAGTAGAGCCCTGATTTCAACTAACTTAGAATAATGAAATCAGTGATGTAACAGAAGGGTTTTTAGGAAAATGAAAAGAAATATACAAAAATGTGTGTAAGAACTAAGGAAATTTGATAAAATGGAATATAAATTTATTAAAAATACCTTTATTTGCCACAGTATAGACATTTTTCTGTGTATATAGTCTTAAACCACCCATTGAGAAACATTGAAAAAATACGTTAAAATTTGTTAAAGCTTTGTTCATGGAAGTGACTTTAAAGTTGATAGCGCGTGGTTGAGTGAGTAAAATCTGTGTTGCTTAAGAAGGGTGCCTAGATCTTTCCTCGTCACGAGGGAGCACCATGGCCTGGCGGCTGGCAGTTGAAGAGTACCTAGATACCCATTCCACACAGCGTGGCGATGGGCAGCACTGGAACTATTTCACAGATGGTACTTTGTGTCTGCATCAGAATGGGCCACAGTGCAATGTGCTGTACGGATTAATTCTGTTATGATAAAAGTGCAGTTGTGTTTAACATGATTACATATTTTGTTTCGTGTCTTGTGATAAGGTCTAAGTACCTATCAAAATTACATAATTTTAATATTTGTGCAGACTTTTACAATCCATTTACTATCCTAAATGTAAATAATGAGTTTTGCCGATGTTAAAAATATGTTTAAGTAACCAGTTTGTTGGTGGCAGCCTGCAAGTTACCAGTGGCCGTCTACAAGCATATTTGTTTATTATTTTACGGTTGTGGTCTTGGAAACTTTTAAAATGTTTTCATTGCAAAATTTTTCTTAGTATTTTCATTGGAAATTTTTTGAATTTTGCCAACAGAGTGAGACTAATATTGAAAGATAATAGGCATGGCAGTGTTCATCACTTCATTTTGTTAAATGGGTGTTCAACGAAGTAAGTTATTCCAGGATCATAAAACTCCCTAAAATAGTTACAGTACTTCGTATTTTTCTCACATTTTAGTTCATGTAGTAATACCATATTTTCCTCTGGATGCATGTTTTTTGTCCGATACCTTGAATGATGACCAATCTCATATAGTATACACAGTACATCATGTAAATCCTTATCCTTGCTCTCGCTAAGATTATGAAAGTAACATCACACTTTTTTGGTATCTTAAATTTTAATAAACAATTTTTAAAAAATTACAGGTCTTCTTATTAACTTCATTATTCTATAGGGTCCTGTGTGGTGGAGTACAATACCACCTTAGCCGAGCTGTGCTTTTAGTACGTTCGACTAATTTGAGTGTGGCTGGGATTGGGAATTTATTCGGTCCTTCTCTTAAAGTTTAATTTTTTCATCTTTTTTTGTTATCTTATTGTGTAATTCTTTTAATCTCAATAGGTTTGAAGTATCTTTGTTTCCTAATACATTGTCCAAGGCCAGGACGGTGTTTGGAATTGTAGATTTAGAAGTGTTTTTCGTTTCAGGAAATGACCAATGTAAATGTAAAATATTTTCAGCATTTGCGGAACACAGGGAGAAGGCTGCCACAGAACGCCGTATGACTGCTCGTTGCATTGCATCAAAGTCTGCTCCGAAAGACAGGTACAGTATAAAGTTATTAATAAATTTGTACTTTCAGGCGAGTGTTACAGTGTAAAACATTCATTTGTATGTGTTGTGATAAGCACAAGCCAGTCTATTGCACGTACACTACTAGGGACCAGGGGTGAACTTTGAGGACTTTCAACACTTGTCTGACAGGTTTTCAGTTCTTCAAACCTGTCTGTAACATTTTTCAACTTGCAAAAATTTTTTGAAACATAACTATTTTAATAGAATAAAAATACATAGTTTTTAATATTGTTCACAAACTATTGATATTGATGATTACTCTGCTACATAAAACATTGCCAATTTGAAACAAAGTACAGTACAATGTATGGTAATATATTACACATTAGAACACACTGATTTTCAGCATTCAATGTCAATATTCACCACCATTACTTTCACTGGTGCAAACATTCATTTCCTCTTTCGTATATGGTGCGTGAAACGGATGGCCCCAGTGAGATAACTGAGGAAATCATCAATACGGGGCAGGGGGTACTTATCATCCTTCAGTAAAACGTTCAGCCTGCGATAATCCACACAAAGGCGGTGTCCTCCGTCTTTTTTTCTCTCTAACACCACCGGTGAACACCAACTCGTGCTACAAGGCCTGACCACACCATTCCTTATGTGTTCTTCAATGATATCATGAATTACCTCCCGTTCTCCTGGTGACACTCTATAAGGTACTGAGGTAACTGGTGGGCTATCACTGGTATCTAGGGTGGCTACTTTCTCCTTAGTCCTCCCCAACTGACTAGAGTCCCAGCTAAAACAATGTGTGTATTTTCTTAACAATTCTTTGAGTTTCAACTTATTTTCAGGAAGTAGGTTAGGATTTATATCAAGTTTTGTCTCATCAAAATCACTATTTAACTCAGCTGGAACAGCTGATACTGATTTTACTGGGGAATTTGTAACCATATCTTCAAAATGCCACAAAGTGCCTAATTTCATCCCTTTAGGTAAAGTTATCTCGTGGTTTGCTACATTGGTTACCCAGAGATGCCTTTGTTTCATAACACACAAGACACTAAAAGGTACTAAAACAGAACATTTTTCGTAAGGGCTGTCTAAAGGTTCCAACAACACATTATCTGGTAAATTTGCGTCATTTACTTCAAATTCAATTAACTGATGCATTCGAGGGTTTAACCTAACATGGTGTTTTACTGTAACATAACCTAGCCTTAAGTTAGGTTCTTCCTCTACTGGTTCGATAATCAAAGGGGTTTGTTCACTCTCTGAATGTGTGTTATGCTGTTCATGCCTAGGTAGTTTGTTTTCTGACCTAACCTCCCTTACCGGAGGTGAAATTCCTTGTACCCCTTTTTGAGGGTAATTTAACCACAAACTATGTCACCCTTTCTCATTAAAAGTTAGGTGTGCCTGAAATTTCTGCAAAAAGTCACAACCCAATATAATGCCATTTACTGGGGCTTTGACTACACAGACAGGGTGTGTGTACAATAGTTTACTTAGGGTCATCCTTAAATGTATCATGTGTACAATTGTCTGATTCTGTCCAGACACACCAGAAAAAATTCTAGGCTCAGCTTCCCTCCAATATTGCATAGGAATAAGTCTGTCATCCACTAGTGATACAGCCGCTCCACTATCCACAAAAATCGATGTTAAATTACCAAACAGAGTGGTAGTCAGACTCACAACCCCTGAGTCCACTGAAAGGGGAATTTTTAACTTACCAGGCAAACCATCGCCCCTGACAATGTTCGCCTTTTTTAGTTTTCCCGATTCTCGCCTTCTTTCCTTACTGGCCATGGGTTTCGCGTACAAAACCTCCTAATATGGCCCGCTTTTCCACAACCATAGCAGATAGACCTGCCATCCTGTGTTCGCTGAGGTCTCATAACACTAGACTGTGGTCCCCCAGGAGTATACCTAGGTTGCCCATGTGTCTCTTTTGCACCAGCACATGCATCAGGATGAGGAGTAAAAACTGACTTAGGAGGCAGTTTTGATGTCTTTACGGCCTTCATTTGCCCTACCATTTCTTGCATTTGTTTGCCCAGGACTTCCAAGCTCTTTCGAAGCTGACCTAATTCATCACGGCCTACAGCCGAGTGTTCCCTAGGATCCTGAGCGATCTGAGCTTTAGCCTCAGATGGTCTAGGTCTATCCAGAACCATTGCCTGCCTATTTCTGGCATAATACATGCCTGCCTCAATATTTCGCAAATTTTTTAGCAGCTGGTCAACAGTTTTATTTTCTAACATCATAACCTTTTCTACACTGGTTGGCCTAAGTCCCCTCAAAATGTATCTAATCTTATTAGATTCTGACATGTCCGCATCTAATTTATTACACATGCTGAGCATGTCATAAATAAATTCCTCAAAACTTTCATCTGTGCCCTGTATCCTAATTCGCAGATGCATTTCCAAGTCTTCTGCTTCTCCCACTCTTATAAAGGCAGATTTCAATGCTGTGGTCAAAATTTCGAAAGAGGTTATATCTGCCGCCTTGGTACCCAAACTGTCATACCAACGAGCAGCAGCGCCTTTCAAAAAACTAGGCAGGAATGTCATGCATTTCTTATCATCCCAGTTATTTACTACTGCAGCACGCTTAAAATTTTTAATGTACTCACTGACATCCTCTGAACTTTTTCCGAAGAAAAATCCAGGGTCTATAAAAAACCTACTGGATTCCATTTCTATACTCTCGTGCCTGTCAAAAAAGGAAGTAAGGAAAAACAACTCCCAACAGCGTACGGCTGTAGAAGCAATTCATTCCTCGGGGAAGAATGACCTTCCCCAGAGGAGCACCAGATGAGTAACACACATACTACTCCTAGCAATCATGAAAAGAAATTAGAGAGTTACCCACACATGTGCAACCTCTACCAAAACTCACTGTAAAAATTACTAACTCACAAAAGCCTCCACCAGTTGCCTACAATATCACACTGTAGTGTTCTTCCTGTACCACCAGTGTGGTAGGAAGAAAACTACAGAAAGAGGTGGGTCGACACCGAACCTAGCTAAACTATTTCAGACTTAAACACATTTATTAAGTAGAGAAGACAAGAAGAAGGGGGGGGGGGGGTTGTAGCACACACACTTAGAAAACAAGAGAACAGAAAACGTTTACCTTTTTATGGGACCACTCAGACATACTAAAACAATAATTCAAACTATAGCTGATAGCCACTTGTGGCTATGGACCCAATAAACACGTCAAAACACGAAGATCATTTCTACAAACTACCACTACTCTACTGGGCTTCATGGCAGGGAGGTCCGTTCCATAAAAAGTGTAGAAACAAGGGGGAAAAAAATGTTATAACTTTTCTTTGAAAATACCACTTATTTAATGTTCCGTTTTTTTCTTTTAACAGCAATAAACATAAAAAAAAAAATCCACAGTGATCTTAAAATCTCAGGGTACTTCTCACCCGTCTATCCAGATTAGAATAGACCAAACATAAACTAACCATACATCATCCTCGCTACGAGGGCTTCACCAAATTGAAAACACAATGTAGACAAACCATTACAAGGTTTGGAATTGGTTACAAATAGCTCAAAATACAATTACCGAAATACCATAGAGACTCAGGACAGTCCTGGTCTTGAGATAGGGTCTAGCCAAGAGTAAATTGCAAAATCGAAACAAACTTTAAAAGTTAATTTTAAAAAATCCTCTTAAAAAAAACTATAAAAAAAATTTAAAATAATAAACATAGTTACATTGGACTTTATCTGAAATAATAGCAATGCAATACCTTGTTAAAATTTCTTACACCTTGAGGAGGTTAACTGTAAACAAAAGACAATAATCAAAAATGACAAGGGGTTTCTGTTAGTGAAACAACTGAGAATCGAAATCATGAAAACAGATGCGCCGAAGCTTGGAATTTATAATTTTCAAAAAAAAAAAAAAAAAAAAAAGATAAACCTAGAAGCAAAAGATGTTTAACCGCAATAAAGTCCTAACCCGAGCAAATAAAAAAAAACTGGCTAAGTACCACTAGGACTACATGGCTACGTTACCTGGCACTCCAGGCCGACGGTCTGATCGCTTCCGAAGCTGCGACACGACTCTCTGCCACGAGCCGACAACGAACACTCTTACAACTACATGCTTAAAAAAAAACCTACGGTGGGTAGAACCACCCCTACTTTATCCTGGAGCAAGCAAAAAAAAAACTTAACCCATGATGCTAGGGAGAGGGAGGCTGGTCCTCCGCCAGCCGACAGAAGCAGATACACCACGCTACATGTCCTCTTGTCTCGCCGCCATCATGAAAATTCTCCCCAACAACAGTCCGTCTCCCTCCTCCAGCGCTTCCCTCCCTTTCTCTCTACCTCGCCCGTCACGTGCACATCGGCCAATCCCCAAGCGCCATGACGAAAACCACGCAGCGAAAATTCCTCTCCCTCCTAAAGCTGCAGCGACATCAGCGCGCGAAACCACTGGAAAAAATTGCTGCACACGATACCTAGATTAGCAGTAAGCTTGCAGAAAACGGTGAAACTTTAAACAAGCGCAGGATGCACACTAATTAAACATTTGCGGTAAAATTGCAGATCCCGAGTCGGCCGGCCAGATGTGTCGGAATGCGCAGGCAACATTTCTCGTATCCATATCCGGTCGCCTCGAGCTTCAACATTCCCACCACGCAGCTTCACCAGTACCCATACTGCAGAACCGAAACACAGAATAAGTTACTCTACAGAATTTACCTGAAAAACTTTAAAAAAAACGGAGCCCTAATTACCAAAAAAAAAAAAAAAACTTATACCTGTAAGATTACAACCACTTAAAACAAAAAGACTCGTGCATCTGAAGAAAAAAAAAATTATCCTGCATAATAACAAAAAATCAATTTCCAGCTTCGTCACAATATATAGGCGTAGGCCTTCTGGCCTTTTCTTTTGGTAATATGTAGGCCTATATTTTTGCAGCTGACGGCTCAAAATCTCAGTGGACTGTGGACTAAATATTAACCACTTACTTGCTAAAAAAACATAAAACACAGACTTTTTCGTACGAATAGAATTTATGGAGTCGGCGCTTTGAAAAAGCATGTTTACATATGACTACAAGAACCGTGTTTACCCAACAAATTCTGATAAAATAAAAGTTGGGTAACATTTTTGAATTTTATGTTGGACTTTTCTCTGGATGGATTACCTACTTTTTACTGTACTTAGCGACTATTTTTGTAGACATGCCAGCTGAAGTTTCTGTCTTCCAAAACACGTATTAATATCCTATTGTCGTTGGCGATTACAAGCCGGGTATTTTAATCCCTGCATTGCAATATATTACAATTACATAAATGCACAAAATATTAAAATAACACCTTACAAGAATCTCAAACGTACACGCACACACGAAGTTCAGGTCAAACACTTGCAACGAAAATGGCCGCTATACTTTGTGGGCTGCTCTTCGTTTTGGTTGCCGGACGTCATAATATCCCATTTGTGATTACAGGGTTTTATAATCCACATATTACAATATATTAAATACATGCACAGAATAACAAAGTAACTCATAAGAATCTCAAACACACACGAATGCAGTAACTTTTCACTCTCGCAAATGGCAGTGCTTTGTTTTGTTTTGGTTACAGGTCGACTGATAATGATGCGGTTGTTTGTAAATTAGTTATAAAATTACGCGATTTGGATAGAATAAAATAGTTAACTGACAAATGCTGGATGCAAAGCCGTGTTATTATACCTATTACTTTTCCTCCAAAATGCTTACATATTTTTCACGTTTAATACACACTGCTTTCAATATCGGCGATGCAAGTTAACCAATTTGTTAATCAGGGCTGCCACTACTGCTTCATCAGGTCATACGGTCACGTCATGTTTTAAATGGTTGCCACGTGTCTGGCACGTGTTAAAAGGTAGCATCGGCTGTCAAAACGTGGAATTCTTACATGGGTTAGACTGACATGGTCTCGCATATTTCAACAAAAAAAAATATTTTTTTTTGCATTGAAAAAAAATTGCCCTTAAACCCTTAAAAGATTTCTGCTTCCATATTTCTCAGTTTAAATTTTGTACTTTGAGAAAGACGACACAAGCTATATTTGTAGGAACACAAAAGTGTACTTAGTAACTTGAGACAGTTGTGTAGAGTTCAGGAATTAATATCCTGGGTGATGTTATGTTTTATTTCTAATTGCAATATTTATTTTTTCAGAAATGGCAAGGCAATAACAAGGCAAAAATTGTACCATGAAATGGTGCGGACAAACCGCACACACGAGTTGATGCTGAGAAGACGTGTATAGAATTGTAGTTACAGTTGCTTTGTGAAAAACCTTATGATTAACTAATCAGTAATGCTGGCTTGTATTTTTGTAAATTTTGTAAATAAACCTATTAATGGATTGTTGATGAATTTGTATATCATGTCCAAAATCTCTCATATCATAACTTTGTAGTCAACTGATGATCATTGAAATATAAACACTGCTATATAGGAGTCACATTTTATTCTAACATAAGTATTGTTTTTTTGTGTGTTTTTTATTACTTTGTGACCTTTTACATTGTTTGAAAACATATACTGTATTGTAATGACAGTGATGATGTATTTACAAAATTGTTTGCTTAAGAATTTTTATTTCTTTCATAACATTGCACAAGAAAACCAAGTAATTATTAATATGTAAAAAAAATTAATTTCTTTGTAAAATTGGGAACGTACAGGGTTATGCTGGCTGAATGACAAGACAGTAAGATTTCCTGTATTATAGTGTTTTATGATGTTGCAATATACATACAAGTAGCAGGAAAAGGTTTTTTTATTCTTAAGTTGCTATTGACATATGTTTGGAAAAAAAAATTTAACAATTTGTGTAGTCATGACTAATCATAGTACTAGTACAGTATGTGATATTTTAAAAGGGGCTGAGTATGGTGTGAACCACAGCAAATAGAGCTGTACAGTACGTGATTCTGGGAATGTCTTGAATTTCAAAAGTATCCTCAATTAAAATCCATAGAGTTGCACACTGAGTTTTATTTTAAAATAATTACCTGCATAGGTGTAACTTTGTCCAATGTTTGTATACAAATTGTGCAACTTTAATGGGGATACCAGTTTTTTTTATGTACTGTACTGTAGGTAGTTATGCATCTAATTGAAAATGTAGATGTAAGTTAACACAAATACAATAATTTCAAGTAAAATTGTATCATTAACAAGATTTAATTCAACATTTTTACTGTACAGTTTGTTAAAGGATTCTTATGGAATCACGTATTATTTAATTACTGCAGTTTCTGTCAAAATTGTAAACTTAAAACCTTACAATTTCAAAAATGCATTAATTGATCAAACTTGCACTGTCTCTGTTCCCCATGGCTTTACATTGTTAGACATCAATATCTACCTAGAAGAATGTTACTTTGTAGTATTGTCACGCAAATTGCTGTATTCTTGTGGAAATACAGCCAGATTCAGGAAGTACGGATCCGGGACAGTGTTTTGGTTGTTTGTGCTTATTAACTGTTTAAGTGTGCATGTTGTGAAACTAGTAATGTAGCTATATACCTGCTTGACAGGCTGCAGGCAGAGTTACTATTATACAGTGTTTCAGTTTTTGATAATTGTACATGGAATTGTAATGATATTTCAGAAAAAGAAAAAAACAATGTAACATTTAAAAACTTGGCTGTTATATTAAAGTGATACTAAAACAATATTTGTCAGTTTATTTTGACGTGCAGAACATTTCAGTCTGGTATAATAGCTATAGTATGTGGAAAAATTGTTGAAACTTTTTAAGTTTTCCTAAAGGTGGCCACCTGGATAAATACCTATATTTGCATGGCCAAGGCCTAGAAATATGGAAACAGTAAGGACAACACAACATGCTCATCACACCTCCTCTAGCCTCTAGGCACAAGTCACTGAACTGGCTTGCAGTTTTCTTGCAGACAGCTTGCCTCTACGAGATGTTCAGTGGCAACCCTATAATTTAATGATATAATATTGAAGTTAAAGAATTATTGTACACTCCTGTACCTTTTATAAGTATTTGCCCCAAGATTTACTACATACATAAATGAGCACCAAGATGCCAATTTTCAGTAATGTAAAAATAAACTACAGAGGCTTCTTGATTCAACGATCCTGGCAATAACAACCACCTCAAAGTAAAAACCTTTCTAGCAGTAGCAGTGATAAATTAGAAAATATTTGATTAAGAAAATGTTAAATTTGATTATAGCTTTCCTGTAATTCTATAAAAATTAAGTTTACAACAGAAATAAATCAAAAGGAAAATTAAAATTTCATGCTCAGATAAGCAACATCAGTGGATTAAATAAAAAGTTTTAATGTGTCTGTATACTTGATTTGAGAGACTATTAATGCTGTTTATGTACTTGGGCCTATTTATTTTGTGTTTGGGCCACATTGTGCTGCTTCCACTACTTTAAACAGTAGTACAGTAAACCCTTGATCTAATGACATCAGCGATCTGACATTATTTCTAGGAACCCTGGAAAAATTAATATTTTACATTATTTAAAAATAATTCTGTGTACATTAAACAGTAACATACTGCAGGTTAAAAAAATTAGTGATACACAACTGTGAAACACAAAAAAGAAAAACTGCAAAAGTGTTGGAAACTTTGGCTGAAATATAGTTGCAACGCACGCCGCCCGTGCAACACCAACATGCGAGACTTGATAACTAATGCTGTCTTATCTCCCCCCTTCCTTTTTCCCTTAACCTAGCTTCCTCCTCCCTGTGCCTTTATCTGAAATACGCAATCACCTGACGTGTGCATGGCACGGTAATGGCCAATACTGTAGTAGCTTAAGTCTTCCTTCCAAACGTGCTGCTCTTGTTTAACAAAGCCAACCAATGAGCAGGTAAGTTTCATGGCTTGCCACACTCTTGTCCTCGACATTTTCACCACTGCGTTTTCAATAGACCACTTGCATGAATTTTAAACATGTTGAAATGTATGCCATATCGTGAACAATGAAGAAATATGAAGATACAAAAAATAATTTTTCGTCTAAACTATATACGGTACGGAATGGGAAGCAAACAAAGTTCTGAGAAGCAGCAGGCGACCAAAAACATATATTGATTGGTCTACGTCACAAGCTATAACGGCCAGCACTGGCCATATAAATGCTTAAGCTAGCATGGCAACCAATGGGTAAAGTGTAGCGTGTTGGTTACGGAACTTGGTAACTATTTTTAAGGATCTGGGTTCAAAAACCATGTATTTCATGTAGTTTTTAAAATAATACTATTAGTTAGTTTTACAAGTGTCTGATAGAAAAATATTTTATTCATTGTTTTAAACCATCTATTTTCCATTTTCGCAACCATATTAATATGATGTCTGAAATGACATGTTTGCGTGGAAGAAACAGCGATTATAATTGGATGTGAATCGCGAAAGTGATTTTTTTGTGTGATCTAGTAGGATAGTGTACCTAAATTAAAATAATAGGTCATATATGGTTAAACTTGCATTTAGGCTAAATGTGTTTATTTTGTGCGTGTTCAATCACTCGTTACTTCACATATTACGTAATGAACACGTCATTAGTGGTAAATAGTACTGCAGTAGGCTTATGTTATACTGATATACAACATAAATACAGTAACTTTTTTTTTTGCGGTACGCTAAACCAAAACCACACAATAGCCCAGAAGTATTCTTTGCTGTATACATTAATGTATTGCACATGAACCTAACATCCATAATGAAATGCAAAATCTGAGAAACAAAATCATACTAACCCGAAAGATTATTCAACTCAATTAAGATTTCCAATATCAGCCCAGAGAGTAACCATTGCTCCGTCGTTGCCGACACTTGGTGTGGTTCTATTGTAAAGTAAATATATGGGTATTAAATAATTAAATATAGAAATGGTTTGCGCCAGTGAACAGGTTTATTTAATGTATTATTGCATATTACAGTGTCCTGATATTGCTCTGATTTTGTGCGATATAACGATGTGCGTAACACTAAACTTAACCTCCGAATCAAATACATTTGAAATTTAACATTTGTTACATTTTATGATTAACTACGTATGTAGGTATAACCAAACGAACCACTGTAACAGACTTAAAAATCGTTTTTTATTCACCAAACGTAGTCTGGCATTCCACCAGAGTGCGACAGCAGTCGGCTAGCTTGCCAAAGGCTCCATGTGTAATATGGCTTGTGACGTCACTGCACGTTTCCACGGGCGTTTTAAAAGCGTGAACTTTAAGTAGCTGTAGTTACTTCAAATTGACTTCAAATTTAAAAATTTCAACACACATAGATTTCTTTTTATATGCATGTAGTGGGGATGTTCTCATTGAAATTCATTAGAGGGGTCCATTAGTGTTGCCAACCACCCACCCATAGCTGACAAGCCAGATTGTGCTTGTGTGCATACGCCTAAACTGTCAACTGTCTGATAGTCATGTGCAACTTGCAGCCTGTCTGGTAGCAAAGCAGAGCCCCACTCCCAGCCATCATCTTGGTTTCCTTGTCTGGCGAGTGCCCAGGGCACAGACGACTAAGATATACAGACTGTCAACGCCTAGGCTTTTCGTGTTGCACAAAATTTCGTGTCGCCCTGGTGGTGAGGGACCGAAGCTCGGGGTTTTGTAGGTCTAGAGGGTAGCGCTGCCATGTAGGAGACGTCAGAACTAAACTCTTCAGACAGAAGGCAGGTAGCTAGCTGAGTGATATGCCGGATGTCGCCTTTTGTCGAAAGGACTTGCAAGGGCGGATAGGGGGAAGGGGGTGGTATAGTAGAGGGTTGAGGCTCAAGGTCGCCTGGCAGAGGGCAATAAACGGCAATAAAGCTACAATGCAGAAGCTACCCCAGCCGTCTGGTCTCGGGATGAGAATATACATAGCCTAGAATCGAAAATTTCCTCACCACACTGCTGGGTCATTCCATTGTCACCGGTGTGACTTACAGACAGTTTCAAACACAGAAAAACTAACTGTCTGAAAATAAAATGTGTTCTTGTGCAGTTCATTAATATGCTACTCAGTTGCCCTATTTAATTAATACACAAATAATAAAATATATTTTAATCAGGCGAAGTCATCATTATAAATCCTTGCCTCAAGTGTATTACACATTTTGGACTTCTTGTAACAGTTTTCTAGTTGAAATAATAATTCTGTGAATGTAATACCAATACAATTTCAATTCGTTCAAGACTACATTTATACAAACCTGTAGTTTTTTAAATATCCAAACATAACAGCTAAATAAAATTCTAAATTAATTTGGCATTTTACTGATAGTGTGGTCCCGTCACGGGTGCGACAAAATGGCTTGTGTCAAGGGAAAAGTTTTTTACTGTCGTCCGATTATGTCCAGCATGTTTCATTCATTAATATGTTAACACACACGAACTAGCACAAGTTCACAGACAAAAATTTATACTTAGAACTTAAACAAAAGGAAAATGCAATTCAAAAGATTATCTGCAAGAGCATTAGGGTGTTTTTCAGTTATAAATTATGCTTTATTAGTACGCCCTTAAATCTGGATAATTTAATACAATGATAACACTTTCTTTATTCATGTAACGAATGTCACCATTGTTTGTCTTGAAGAATTTATCATTGGTATCACAAAGTACGAATAGCAAACCAATTTCAATTCCCATCTTTAGCAGATTACTCCAATTATTATTATTTTTTTTTTTAATTTTACCTTTCCATGTTTATCAAGGAAAAAGTGTCTTCCAGTTTTTTTGGTTGTCACCTGATTTATCCTTCATCTCTGTACATTACTGTGGCTATATCTTCAGAAGCTTCACTAAGAGTCTGAATACACCTCAGAATACTTGAATCTATGGGTTCAATCGTCGATGTAATTAGATTATTTTTAAATTTAGAATAGTACTTGCAGGTTGTGCTAGATATTGGAACAAC
>PNEQ01100126.1:17871-41962 GCA_003012365.1 Medauroidea extradentata | reverse complement strand
ACCTTGCGGACTCTGAACCAATGGCGGACATGCGTAAAAACGCTCACGGACTCCTGCGCTACATCGTCAAATGTTCAAATGCTCACTCACTGGAGCAGCAGCCAATGAACAAATATAGCTGAGGACAGTGCACACAGGACTGTGGAGTCTAGCCTGCTGGGCGTTGAACCCGCGAAATATCCGGGCCTCTAACCATCATCTCTACCTATCAGATAGCCGAATTTTTTTTCCAGCAAAGCCGTGCAGAAGAAATTGAGCTCAACTTCCGTATCGTCGTACCCGAATAGACACAACACGCGCACTGAATCGTGGTCACGCTGAATTTTCTGGACATCTGCTCCGTATGACCCGAGGACGTGTGAAACGCTCGCAGGCTCGTGCATAACTTTGTAAATCGGAGGGATTACGCGATAACAAAAATATACCATCTCTTCACACAAAAGATTATGTGATCTAGTACATACGTATCCACATTAACTGTAACACACTGCACCTACGTTTTTTTTTTTTTTTTAATTGTGACATTTTAGTTCTTTAAATCATCTTAACATTTACGTACTCTAAAATTATTTTTCTCGTAACAGTTAAGTTTTATATACGAACATGTATGGGAAGGGTTGAACACCAAAACACCCCATTGCGATCTGTCGTAAAGCTTGATAAGATGACAGGGAGGGAGGGTTCATATTCCGTCTTCTAACAGGACTTTCGTTTTGAAAGGACACAAGCCAAACACTCGTAACATAAATTCCCTGTCTCTATAATTGGGCTAAAACTAAGTTAAATACAGCGGAACCTCGTTAATACAAACCCTGTTAATACAAAGTTCTCATTACTACAAAATTATTTTTATTCACCTTTAAATGGGACAAGCAATAAAATAATTATTTTAACGTTTAATAAAAAATTTGTTTATGCATTAAACCATGCAATATAAAGTTCTCAAGTAAAAGGAAGTCTTTATGGTGAAAAGACTATTTGATTTGTGGGGATAAACACAGTGACCAAAATTTTAGAAACTTTTTAAGGTTTTAGTGAACACCTGTTAATACAAACCTCATTATTACAAACAGCCAAAATTTTGGTCCCTTCAGGTTTGTATTAAAGATGTTTGACTGCATATGATAATTATAAAATTTAATACATTCGTAAGTTATTTGAAATTGCTATACAGCTGTATTTTTTAAATAATGTAATTCACTTTCCGAATACGTTTCTGTTGAGTGCAAACATCTTGGTTACGATTAGCAACACTAAAATATGGTATTTAGCAAAATAACGGTAACTTACACATGTCGTCCTTCTCCCCTTTCAAACGTTCATTCTATACGGACAGAGATGGATGCGGATTACGTTCTGAACGGTACGTTTTATCGTATATGTAAGGGGTCAGTGGTGTAACCAGAATATAGGCTTGTGGATAAGGAACATGAAAGGTGAGGTCGTCTAAATACTGTATATAGATAGTAGCACTGACGGTAATGTCAGTGCTAAGCATTTAAAGAGAAAGCAACAAAATTAAGCGTTTTATGTAACATTCAATGTTATATTGTAGGGATTACATTAACTGTTTAAACACTTTTCCATCATATTGCTCCCTGTATTTCAGTTCAGTACCTGGCAATTGAAGGCGCACTTATATCACCTTTAACGAGCTCGTAAATATTGCTTCCAGCATCCATCCACGTCAAAAACGTTCACATCTCCACGCGGCGTATTCTCTGAAGACGTTCACATCTTCACGCGGCGTATTCTCTGAAGGTCCCAGGGTTAACTTGTGTTATTACGAAGATGGCCTTGCCCTCCATATACCAAATCTTCCGCGCGCACGTCTTCACTTGTCACAATCCTCTCGTGTTGAGAGGCCCCGGGAGGCGATTCCGTGCTCCTTGCAGAGAGCATTTTATTAGAACACATGTCTGTGTGACGTTCGTTATCACTATTCCAGTGAAACAAATTGTTTGGTGAGCATTTAAGCATTTATTCTGCTTTTCAATATTATGTGTTTTATTCACGTCTACGCTATGAAGTATATATTCACATTTGCACCACGTTGCATTTAACTGTTACCCTGGGTTTTTTTTAACTATGTGAAGTACGTTTATCACGATTTTATACTCACATAATTCCAAATAGCATATGTCCATTGCAAACCCGTGCCGTCAGGCCACGAACTTAGGAAGTCTATAGTGAATAGTATTAGCTGCTAAAAGTTGGAGGAAAGAAATCGGCTACAGTTAATGGCTAGCTAACCGACATCAAATATCACAAGTTGTAATTCTGCAAAAAAGACGAGTAAATGTTTGCAGCCATATGTTCGTCGCGTCGCGAACACCTTTCAAATGCCATCAAGCAACACCCCCTCCCCCCCTTTTTTTTTCAATCCTCTAAACATTTTACCTTACTCGTTTTATACCTGATCGTTAAAGAAAAGGTGATTAAAGTTACAATCAGATTTACTTCAACATCCTGGTTACTGGACTGAAATTTTACTACCAAACACCATAACACTGTAAAAAAACCTGGTATATTAATACAATTATATTAAAACACTATTCCTTCCCCACTTTGCAAAACAATAACTATAGCATAAAGTCTAAAGAGTATGCCATACAAAATCCATAAACAATTTTGATCTTGCACAAAGAATCTTTCTCTCAATATAAAATACAGTAAGTCGGTAATTTAAACAGCGCAGGCCCCCACACCTGAAAAAAAAATTACCAAAATAATGCTTTAAGAAAGACACCTAAATTATTAATAACACATTTTCATGAATATAACTTATTAACGAACCGAAATATATTCTACCAAATAATTTAGGGGGAAAGCGTGTCTTTAAAATGAGGCATCACCAGCCATGTTGCAATTACAGTGGCTTTTTTTTCTATTTCGTTTATTATATAAAACAACTATAGTTCCCTTATAAATTGGATTACTTTGCGATTAACACAAACCGAAACAGCCAACATATAATTATGACGTATTTAGCGTAAATATTTACGTATCATAATTTCAGAGTCATTACGTAAAGTGAACATAAAATCGGTAGACATTAATCATTCCAATGACAATAATATTATAAATTGTAAACATAAAACTCAACACCTACCACGAGAGGAGATAGCTATCATATGCCATGTAAGTGTAACTATAAAAAAAGACAGCAACCATATATCCAACCCCCCTCCCCTAACCCCTTCGTAAAATTCTACAACTCCCCAGGAAATATCTTCTCTGGAGCAATGGTGCAGCGGCCATTCGAAAGCTTTTCAACTCCGTCCTTGCCTACCAGCGTTTCATGGCGAATGTATCGAAAAACGTTTATGACCCGCGGTCCATTTCACCTATGCATTTCTGCGAGAGCAAGGAGTGTCGCGAGCGTATCCAATCACCTTCACTTCCCGAGTCCAGATGGCTGTGTAAGCGATTGAAAAAAATGTTAACACTCACGAATAGTCGAATGTGAATGTACGCATTCGTGTAGGCACTTGGAACTGAATAAGGGGCCTCCCCACCTGTATTTCAAATGCGTTAGCGAGTTACGACTATTATTTTTGACAAAATTATTATACGCACGTTATATTTTATATCTGCAAAAAAACACACTTCAAACTATGTCGCTTCGTTTTAAAAATTCGACCCGTTTATTAGAAACATCATTTTCTGGCCCCTCAAAAATGGCCGAAAACGGGTTTTCCAAACTTCCGTATCAGGAAATATAACAGGATTCTAAAAACACAACTATAAAAACCAGCGTTAGACTTTGAAATACGCTGCCCTTAAATAAAATTATATGGTCACCGCTTTGAGTCCCATAGGAAAAATGATAATACTCGAGCACTGCGCGCCAGCTGAGTGGCTTGCGCGGAGAGGCGATAATGCATTACATACACCAGCCAACGGCAACCTTACAATTCCTGCCTCACACACGCAAACGCAGGCTATCTAGGGAAGTCCCTTAAGAAATTTTTTTGTCTACGTTGGAGGGCTTAGACAGTGTTTTTAACATGCCTGATGTCTAAACATTGACGTTCCAATCTTGTCCCAAGTGTGTGTTCTTTTCGTACATCTGCTCAACGGACACATTTGGAATAGTTCATATAAAAACGTATTTTAGAACATACAACGCATTTAAAACGCGTGATAGGTGACGCACTTAAATTGACAAACATTACTCACTGCTCTTTATTAGTTGTACCGTATTGACTGATATTTATGTGTTGGTCGGCTTTAATTTAAGGACTGAGCCATCTAACAAACATCGATTGCTGCAGGTTATTTCTAGTCACAGCTGGCAGGATACGGCGGCTAATATCGAACGTGTTGGGTAAGGTTAGGGTACGTAGTGAAATGCTGTGTCGAGGTTGCGCGGAAAATGAACAAAGACCTGGCGTCCTTGGCATTTAGCGCCAGCCTGCGCCGGTGAAACAAGTAAGCGAAATGAGAATATGGACCAGAACAGCGGAGCTGTCTCGTGTCGCCAGAATGACTATGTGGCGCATACAGATGGGATAGCTGGCCCCAGTGTTAGAATAAACGTGGGGATGATGGGGAAACATCCATCTCATTTATTTTTCTTTCCCTCATTCTCATGTCCTGAAAATTCTTGTAATTTCAAAGAAAATTAAAAATCCCTCTCCCGAAAAGTTACACATTTTTAAATTTCATAAATAAAAGGGTTTTTTAAGACACAGTGTATAAAAATTTGAACTAAATAATTAAATCTAATTTATTTTCCTGATATTAAAATGTATCTTACAGAAGGTAGGACTACGGATTTGATGGAATTGTCTTCGTAAAAATCGTTCACTGACAAATTTCCTCTGAAAAATTTTACACATTTTCTGCTAGCGATATATGCTGTATTTAGATACAAAAACGCTTAAATAGCACAATGTTTCACCTTGAAAACCAAAACTTTCCGAGGAAGCCACTTTATTTGAAGGATCGGTGTGCAGCCCCCCCCCCCCCCTTAATGAAACTTAATTCGCACATTAGTTGTCTCAGAAAATTGCACAACTTAAAACACTTTCTGACGACATTTTTATACTAAAACAATTAACATTTTTAAAAATTTCTACGTTTGAATTTAATTATTTAGAACGAAGACCCTCCTCCCTTTTCTCCTCCCAAAGTGAGCGTGGCATAAACAATGTGTCTGAAAACGTTTGACAAAAGGAAAAGTTTCCTTAAAAAAACTTACTTCCCTGCACATTACCACGGATTTGAAGCGCTGGAAAGCGGTGCCCTTAACACAAGCAATGGGAAGTGTACGACAAACTAAACATTATTATTCCGAACATTCGCCACTGAAAACGAACGTAGAGCTAAGTCACTGAAAAACAACTTCTCAAGAGGGCTAAAACTAAAAAAAAAATTATAATTAGCTGCTATCAACAAAAAAAATTCTGAAATACAAGGACTGCAGTCCGTTGCTCGTAACGATGCAAATACATTAAAATCTGACAAACGCGCGTGGCTCAGACTATAGGCGGTTCACGATAAAGCGAGCACATTTGACGTCTGTCTAAAATAATATAAAAATATTTTTACTGCGATCTCAGGCGTTAACGTTCGCATACGGTAAAATATATACAATTTGACTGTTACGTAGACATTTTTTGTTTGTATTACGAAGTAGCAGGAAAATATTATTTAATTGAAATTAAAGAGAGTAACTAGGGTTTCGAAAGTGCTCATTTTATCCCAAAACACGTATAAGCAGTTTCTCTGTATTTTGGACGTGACTACCCAGACAAGTCCAATATACGCCTCTATCGTAGTTTAGTTCGTGTTCAGTCATTTCTTTTCTGAGCTACAGCAGTCTTTATTCCGTAAACCGGATTTTTTTAACCTCGAATTAGAATTTATAGCATGGATGCTGTTTTGAAAGTTCTTAATCGTGTTGACTATATAGACAGCTTCGTGAAGGATGACAAAGCTTATTTCAAACACGCTGAAGCGCAGTTCACGTGGGCGACCAGCAGGGAAAACAGGTTCACTCAAAAAAACTACTCCACGCAAGGTAAGAATTAATTTTCCATTTCCGCCCTTGTGTGTATTATTGACTTCTCAGAGTTATTTCTACTTCCAAATGTTTCATACAAAAACATGGGTTGTCTTACGGCACATACCATGAATTTTATATTTATTGTACGGCCATGAACATAAACGACCATCGCTTCAAATAACGTACAAGACGGATCTTGAGATTACGAGGCAAGTGGTACGCAAGAGCCAATCCCGTCTGGGCAAATTAGACGCAACATAACTGAACCCGCACGGCTGTTCAAGTGGCACTTCTTTTTCACGGTTTTGTAACTTTGCATCATAAGAAATGTGATATATTCACGAAACCCGTGCAAGAATATTTTATCGTTACTGTGCAAAACTATATATTTTGTAAAAAAAAAAAAATAAATAAAATAAATAAATTTGTCACACTGGTTGAAATGTTTACATAAGTCGAAGAAACAACATAGAAATTTTTCTGGAAACGGACATTTCGTTCCCTTTCAATCAGTGTTGAATATCTGGATACTTGAACTGTAGGCCTACGTAAACTTCTTAAAGAACTTCCATAAAACATTTAACAATAATTTCAATATGTAGAACAATTTCTATAGCGCAATTTGGAATTCGTATTGACCTTCAGGAAGCGTCAAATAATTTAAAAGTGTCACGAACTTCCTAATATACGAATCATAGTTTCTACCCAAAAGAAAACGAGAATTTTTGTGGTCCCTTGTTACTGGCATCCACACAAGCATTTGCCTGTGCTCTCTAATTGCATTGTCCTAGTCTTTCACAGTGTGATATTAGTGTTTCTCATAACTAGGTGTGTATAGATGTATACCATACATATACACATACATAATACATACACATATAATACATATACACACATTTAACACATACACATATATGCATATTTATAATGTTTCTTTTAAATACTTATCTCACACTAGTACTTGATAAAACAAATATATACCAAAAATATAGAAACTATTTCGACCACTTGAATATTTCTAATACAGAATTGTTACAAGATAGTACCCAGCCACGCGCCCAAGTGTCACACCCTAACCTACTTCCTCTCCCGGTACTCTTTCTCGACTTGTCTCCTTTACTGTGATGCCAGGCCAGCCTGAAGTACCGGGACCATCTCTAGTAAAGTCCGCGGCCTTCGATATGACTCCCCTACTACCAAGGGATATTATAATACAGCATTTAACTCTCAAAAGGCAATGGCTTTCCCTTGTTTGTTAGTATACCTTAAACAGAGAAGAAGCGACAGCCATTGACGTTAGGGAGTGCTCCCACATCGACGATCGCGGCCTCCTAGAGACGACTATCCAGATACCATTACAAGTCACTGAACTGCGAGCTCACTGGGCGATTAAGGAATGCTGGTCCTAACACCTCGAATCTTCTGATTTGACACGCATCAACGCTGAGCTGGGAGAAAGTTCTAGATGGGCTGGTGCAGGGTAGAAATTAAGCTTGCGGCAGTCGAGCTGAAAATGATCGTGTGGCGCCTAACTAGTGCGCGAGAAGTATCGGGGAAGTGACTTGGACGCGCCGGAGACAGAAACGACGAGTTGACTGAAGGATACAACATTGTATGTTGACAGGAGAACCGGACAGATTTACAGACGGTGCATTTGTATGATGGACAAGGTTAGACTAGAAGGAAATACGATTATTCAATTTGATGTTGAGGGATTGTCGTAATTTGAAGACAATTTTTGAGAACTAGGCTGCATGTAGTGTAAGAATATTAGGTATCCGAATATTTACTGAAAATTTTAATTTATATAGTTGTGAACTGAGAGTAAACTTGTTACGTGTTATGAAATTTTCTTTCATTCTTTTTTTATTCTTAACTAAACCACGCTGTGCACGGGTAAAATCTTATATAAAATAATTTATGGTGAAATAAGCTTGAAAGCTTTACTGTTTATAATATATATATATATATATATATATATATATATATATATATATATATTTGTGTTACCGTTATTTTTATTTTACTGTCAAAAGTTATTGTTGTATTCTAGTTCATAACTGATACGTGTAATTATAATGTATTTCTAACATAACATTTGTAAACCTATACGAACTTCGTATCAACTCTAAGACTCATAAATGAATCGTTTTAGCATCGTTTTGCTTGATAGGTGTAACAGGATACATCCAACATCGTGCATAATCTTTTATTTTTTGTCGAGGGGCATGTATACGAACACGAGAAAAGATCCGTTAATTAAAAAAAAAAAAAAAAGACGTACTAAGAGTAGGGTGATGAACTGCAGGGAAACAACCTGAGCGCTACTAAAAACAAAAGAGAGCAAGCAAGTTTCATCTCGTGACATCGTCGGCATAGCGACATTTCACACCCATACAGAGCGGAGCTCACGAAGGGAGATATAAAGTGCGCCTGTTTTTTTGTTGAACACTTAGAACAAATATCGTAAATCTCCTGCCTAAGTGACGCGTGCTAGGCGTTATGGCAGTCGCTTAAGGGGGGGGGGGGGGAGGTAGGGGGGGCGGGCACGTTGATGAGGGCTTTGCTCCCGCTCGCTGGCTGCGGGGATAAACAAATATCTGTCAGCCAGCTTACGCCTCCACTAAAACCTCTGGGAGACGTTATACAAATAACGCTCGGAAGCAGTTTGGCTTCAACTACACTATTAACTTTCGTGGTCTCCAGTCTTCCATAGAACGACAAGCTGCTCGAGTGAACGAAGCAGCAATACAGCCTACTTTACAAGTCATTCGAGAATCATTGCAAATATTTTCCCCAACGACCAAAAAACTAGGAATTTAAAATTCTATCATTAAACTTTAGTGTAACGCTTCTTCAGTCGAATGTAAATACATTAATTCACACAGCAATTTGAACGCACAGACAGAGTACTGGTCCAATTGATAATGTATCACGTTTTACAGTGAAACTTTGCACTAACCCCACCAAACAGTGTTACACTGCGCTCATGCATGCACACACACACACACACACACACACACATTCTCCTTGTTTATTACGCTACCAGACGGCTTTATATGATTCAGTAGTCGCCAAGTTTGTTCACATGACACATTCACATAAATTTTAGAATACTACGTCTTACACTGTCATATTTACTCGTTTTGAAAAAGTCAGGAGCTATTGTTACGATATAATAAACATATTTGCACTTTACAACAAGTAGTATCTATACGAGAAGGTGGTGAACGTTCTAAATTGGCAAACTGTACTTTATATTTGCTGAGCCAGTCAACGTGGTATATCTGTGCTCTTTAAGTGGCCGAGCTACTGTTAATTTAAAATTAGTAATAATCAAATATGGGTTTTAATGTTGGTAACAATAAAGGTGCGACCACTTCAGCACAGAAGTACGTTTAAGAGATAAGCCAAGGCACAGTGAATACTTTAATAAAATGAGTTTTCTGACCAGAATGCCGCGGCTTTTAGGAGATGGCATCAATGGAGGGGGGGGGGACGTGGCTATACAAACTCCTCGGGGAAAATTCTGGCGATACTTAAAAATACGCCGTTCATGAGCAGAGGATTCAATTTGCACGAAGCGCACTCGTGCCTGCCGCAGCATCCCGAGTATGCGAGATAACACGGGGTTTGTGAAGAGACATGTTTTAACAGCTACTACTATCACTGCTGGGAGTACGGGGATGGGTGGAGGCAGGGAGGTGTACACATTTTAGTACTCCGTAAACAAGATGGGCAAGTCTCCTCCCCCCCCCCTTGTAAAGTCATATTCCCCTTCTACCTTCCTCTTCCTTCATCAGCTTCTCCCACGCAGGTCCGTAAACTGCTAATGACAAGCGGGCAGGACGTTCCCTCCAGCCTAGGCCGCGGCAGTCCATCAAGTTGGCAACACCGCACAGCAATGCCCCCCCCCCTTATACATACACCTACCTCCTTCCTGTACTCAGCATATGTACTTTGAACACGTGGGAACTCTGCGACCAACCGACCGCCCAGAGCTCAACTTCCTGACGTGTCACACAAATCACGCGCCCTGCACTACCCATGTGCTATGCTTTCGGGGAAGATTACTCTCCTGAAATCGCTTTTCCTTCCCTTCCTGCCAGCCTTCTGCAGACCACCCCCCTCCCGACCAAACAACTTCTGACCCGCACTACCTCGCTGGAGCTTAAATCATCAAACCGAGCGCTATTCGTGATAACACGGCTGGAATAAATCGCACCAGCATTCCCAGTCATGGAACAACCGATATTTCACCTCCAAACACAAACATCCAGGGACATACATTACGGCGTTAAACACGTGTAGCTAAGCCCAATAATTATTACAGAGACCATGTCAGGCGAAACAGTTTAAATGAATTTCATTTGAAACGACTAAGCGACTACATGGACTAACCGGACCAACACGAAGTAGTGGGTTTCGAATGCAATACACACGCGACTGGTCCTGGGTCCGAACTCCTTATAGGGTACTTATCAAAGTGACAGTCTGATTGCTGTCAGTCGTCGGTTATGTCCAACTCAACAGGGCGTTACTTGGGGAATCCATAAAGGTACTAACGTCAGCATCTGATTGTTTTACGTTTTCACGTTTCGTCCTCTTTATTTATTTTTTTTAATCCGTAAGGTGCAAGTTGTTACTTTTATGACCACTTCGTCACTCAGTTAAGAAAAAGTCTTTTTACTGGCAGCTGTTTTCCATTACAAAGTACCTCATTAATGCATTGAGGTTGCAAAATCTGCAGACAAATATACTTTTGTTTTCAGCTATGTCCTGCCAAAAATGTTAATACAGCCTCTGAAACAGAAATTATCAAAGACAAATTAATAAATCCAAGGAGTCCTCGACTGGCGCACGGACGGCGTTGCAGCGTGTCACGCGTATTATTTTTGTGAGAAACCGCTTAACTTATTCATATTATGTTTATCAACGAAAAGAACACACACTTGAAACTATGATTCCATTTTTTAAAAAATTCAGCATGCGTGTTAGAAACATAACTTTCGGGCCTCTCAAAATGGATAAAAACGTGTTTTTTTATATTGCTGAACTCCGAAAATATTACTTGAATTCGTAAAGTGCAAAGAGAGAGACATGCGTTGTCTTTACTTCATACTATTCAAAAATTAAATGTTGTGGTCATCGCTCGAAGTTCCGTAGGAAAAATACAAGGAAAACCTTGCACGCCAGTTTGGCGCGCTGCGAATAGAGGCGATATGCTTCTCGTGAAGCGTGGGACACTGGCTCTTATCGCTACGCTGTTCTCACGCGTCAAAGGTTTCAATTCGACATCGGCGAAGACTCCTCTTAAATACCAATTAATAAATGTTTTACGTTATTCTTATTTTAACTTCCGACAAAAGTTGTCAATTTTGCTGACAGGGCACATACTTCAAGCAGGTAGCCACAGTTGTCACTCTAAAAGTCACTATGTACAATTTTAACAAGTCTCTGCTTTTCCATGCAGCACTACCCTTATTACTCCTGTTAAGGTGGCCGTCTGCTCAGTCCGACGAGCGGTGTACACAGCCTGCGGCCGTTATCAGATTATTCGAAAATTGCTCTTAGTAGAATAGTGATGTCTACCAGAAACAGCATTTAAAAAACGTTTCACGTGTGTATACCAATTTGAAGTTCAACATTACTTATTAAGGCGGACGTCTACCCCATGCTTCAAATGCGTTGCAGTGTATTCGTAAACAGGTTTTTTCTACGAAAATATTCAACGTGTGTACTTTGTGCCAATGTACGAAAAGAAAACAAACTTCAGACAAGGTCGGAACCTCATTGTTAAGTCGCCACGCTCATTAAAAACATTGTTTCTAAGCCCTCCAACATGGTTAAAAACTGCCTATTCAGACTGCCGTACTTCAAAATGTACTAACCTGATGTATACGAAACTCAGATTGCGATCCGCACTGAACTTAGTTGCAGACTTTCCACCAATAAAATTATATGGTCACCGCTTAGTGTCCCATAGTAACTAACAACCGTTCGGCGGGAAGCTTGCACGCTAGTTCCGCGCTTGGCTCGTTGAGGCGATGCGGCATTTGATACGCACTTCCAGGTCGACCTTACAGCTCTTTCGCTTTTGAGCCTCTCACACGCAGGTAGGCGGCGCCTTTAAGAGCATTACTCACTCCTCCTAAAGGAATGCCTTACATATCCTCACAAAACCCAAGATCGTGTCCGTAATTTTTTGACATCAACATTTTGTTTCAATAAATCGAACGAAGAAGCATCAATTGACAGATATATTGAATCAGAATTTGTAAATTCTGACTGTAAGTGTTTTTATTTGCAACTGAAAACCCCGTTTTTCGAGTATTTTTGACATACTCTGTCAATATTTCTCTTAGATAGTTCAAAATAATTATTCATAAGAACTGTAGTTTTATATTTGACAAGAAACTTTCTCGCTTGATCCCCCATTGTCGTCACTGAAATTTTCGAGAATAATTGGGATTTCGAATGCATTGCACACAAATTTGGGCAGCCGAGCAAAGGCTGCAGCTTTGTGAAGAGCGAAAAAGATGCGCGAAGGAAGGAGACGATGAAAGAGGAGAACGAAAACTACCTGCTGTGCTCACTAATGCGATTCCTGGAACATGTTCTCTCACCCCTTCACCCTCCAAAACCGGTTATATGGCCAGAAGCTTGCTGGAACTGACTGGCACAAGTGAAAGGATCAGTTTATATGGTGTGCAGTGCAAACATCTTCAGAACCTACTCAACTCCTTTAATTTTTTAGAATATCACCTTAACATTTTCTTAAAAATAGAAAAAGTAATTACTAATGATACTGTAACTTATTTGGTAAGGATTGGTTTTATTTTGTTTTACCCTTATCCCTTTATTGCACTTCAATATTGTCGCCTATCGCATCTTTTCCGTAGTGTTATATTAGGACGACAGATGAACTGAAACGATGTACTGTAATACACACACATAAGAGGCAGCTCGGCAAACATTTCCTTTAACATTTGAAGTATTCAATAAATATCAATAAACGTAAAGGAATGGCGGGCGAAGCTGTTACGGAACACACAAACGGATAAACAAAGCTTAATGAAACGTTCACAAGGCATTATTCAAATTACATATATTTACTTATATATATTTTCAAAAAGGGTAAGAAGAATGAATACTTTGTTCAAATTAAGACACCGATTATATTCTAAGAAGGAACCAACTAATTTATTACGGCATAAATCCACATTTTCTTTTAATTCCTGAACTTCTTTTTTTAATTTACGTTCCTGACAACTTCCATACGGAAGTACTTAGGCCTACGTATAAAATCTATAATTATTCAGAAATTAATCATGAAAGGTGTCTTCGACGTGAGAAAAACTTGCTGCAATGCAAAAGAAGTGACGAAAGAAAGAGAGAGAACGAAGTAATATGTATGCAAACTATGACTATCCCTATTTAGATACCGCATGCTAATAAAAATTTTGTGTAAGTAATTGCTCTCTTACGATTTTGGAACGATTTTGTCAATTTTATAGATTAAATGTGACCAATTTTTATTTCATAGAAATATGTAAGAATAAAAACTGAAAATAAATGCACACACATCTTTCAAACATTGATGTTGAAACATAGTCGGTAACTTGGCATGACATGAATATGGATCAGCGCTGGAATGAAGGGGCGGGAGAAACGGGAGAACCTCTGAAAACTCGCCGACCAACGGCATAAAAGGGTACAATAGTTTCCAGAGTTGGATTATTACTGTGCAGTTGAGTACAAATATATATTCACTTTATTAAATAATCTTGAAATGGTTTGATATGACAGCTTTAATTAATATTGAGAAAGTTTTTTAACAAATTATATGTAGGCCTATTGTATTTATGTGTGGTTAAATGCATTTTTGTACGTTATACATATAACGTGCACTCGAAAAACGAGCCCATTTTCATTAAGCAATTAATAGTAATTACAAGCACACTGTTAAAAATGTGTAAAAATACACACACAAATAGCTGGTAGTTTTACATTTTTGTACGTGTAATTACGGAATACAAGTACAGTAAGTGTAATTATACACAATTGTTCTTGCTGATGTAAAACATGTACAGATCTTTGATTAAAAAACACAAATGTATACACAAATTTACTATAAAGTTGATGTAAATTTACATTTTTGAATGTACTTGTAGAAATACAGTCACATATTGTAATATTACACGTAATTTTGTGTTTTATAACCGCGCTGTTTATGTACAAAATACACTGATTTAAATGTAAAAATGCTTGTTTCACAGTGCAGTTTTGAAACGGCAAAATACTTGTAAATTTACTCGAGCAATTTACGTAGGTATAGTATCATATCAAGTAAACGATTTAAGCGTATTTTTAAACAGAAAGCTTTAACAATTTTATCATCTCTGACGTACATACATGTTCACATATGTATAAAAAGTATTTACTAACACCTAAACTTATTATACTTTATTACGATGTGGTTTTCGTGTAGGTTTACAGTTTAAAATGTGGCAATACCTGTTGCCGTGAACTCCAACTTTACTCCAATTTTACTGTGTTCATGTCAAAAATATTTTCGCTAAACGAAGTTGGTCGTTTTACAAAAAAAAATAATAATAAAAATTTATAAACTTACTTGAAATACAAATTTTCAATACGGCAGTTGACTTGGTATAATAAGCTTGACCGTCGCCCAATTATTAGGCCTTGCTATATATTAGTTGTACAATTCAGCAAATATTCGCGTTGTAAGAAAATTTAGAACAACTTGCTAAAATAATCCCAGTAAATGCCTAAAACAACAAATTAAAATGGCTGTTTAGACCGGAATGAATGGATCCCTTATCAGGAACGTCATTGGTTAACAACCATCGGTGGCTTCGTCGTTGACTGGTAACTCTAAGGTCGTATGTTCGAATCCTCTCAGGGTCAGAAATTTTCGTTAGTTGAAAGTAGTCGTATGTTACTCGAGATGATTTATAATTTACGAATCACTTCAGAAATTAATAAATCTTACAGGCATAACTCACATTAAGGTCCCAGGAAACTCAAAAATTTGCACCAGGCCGCCAGTTAATTTCAAATATACTGTAATTTGTTTTTATTTGATTTAAATGTAATTTCATTTTAATTTTTTTCCTTTGAAGTGCGGGTTATGTAACACATCATTGTGTTAAAATACATGTACCGTAGCACTGTTATTATACATGTATTTTATTGTATTTTTACCGTTATGTACTGTAAAAAGACACGGTCATAAGTCGTGTAAAATTACACGAACATGTGGGGAGATTGTGCTGCCACGTACATTCCTGTAAAATTACACAATTTTTTTTGCAGTGCAGATATGGTACTTAAATCTCGATCCATGCAGAAGTTTACTCAAATGAAAAAAGTTATGACCTTATAACCTAGTCGCAAATGTCGTAAAAGTCTTCCTACTAAAATATTCTTGCCATTGGGAGTACAGCTTTGCCATGAACACAACTGTAACTTGTGTTAATTAGCATATTGTTTTGATAGCCCATGTACATGCTAGGTTCTTAGTTTTTTCAGCTATTTTTAAATCCCTGTTCATTTATATGTATACTAGCTGTTACCCGCGACTTCGTTCACGTAATTTTCTTTTTATCCACATTAAAATTTTTGGAAAACCCGTTTTTACCTTCCCTTTAATTATCTTTGTTAGAAACTTCCGCGGGTGCATATTGTTGTTACCAGTGACTTCGTTCGTGTAAGTTTCTATTTAATGCACACTACAATTTTTAGGAAACCCATTCTGCCCCACCCTCCTTCTCATTACTATTATTATTTTTTGTTAAAACCTTCGCAGTATGCGTAGCTGTTACCCGTTACTTAATTCGCGTAATTTTCAATTTAATGCACACCAAAATGGTTGGGGAACCCCATTCTGCCCCATCCCCTTTCCCCTTATTTTTGGTTAGAAATTGTCGTGGATGCACGTAGCTGTTACCCATTACTTTGCGTAATTTTCAGTTTAATGAACACAAAAAAATTTGGGGACTTCGATCTCCCCCATACGCCCTTCCTTTATTTTTTCGGAGGTGCACGCAGCTGTTACCCGTTATCCTATGAAACCGTGTGGTTTTGAAAGAATATCAATATCTTAACATTAAAGTAAGATGTTCATGTTAGTCTAATATGTTTTACAAATACAGTATGATTATGTAAACAGTTCTCCAAATAAATGCTAATGTGGCCAAACTCATACAGAAACATAAATTTGTATTAAGGAAATGCAGCTTAAACATTTGGTAACTAATAGTTATTTAAATGATATTTAAGAGAAGAGTTTGTTCTTTCCAAATCTGCTATCGTAAAAATAAATTTTATCAATATTTTTTCTTAAGCTTGTCAAGATGAAAAAAATATTTTGCCATATAATGTCGGTGGTACACTTAAAATTAATACCTAAAATATTAATGGCTCAAGCGCAAAGAATCAAATAAATTACTAGCTGTTGAACCGCGACTCCGTCTGCGTGTAGTTATTATATTAATTTTTTTTATTTATTATTTTCAAGACGTAATCTGAAATAGGAACTGAATCTAGTAAGGACATTTCACTTGTAAAGTTGAATGTAATACCAGGTAAAAATAAGATAAGTTTGGCTGTCGATTTCTTTCAATATGTCATGGTAGCATATGTGTAAACATGAAAGCTAGGATTTTAAGAACACTTTTACAACAATGTCCTTTATCATTTTGAGGGTAACATAAAAACAACCAGGCTGTATGAGCATTTCGAATTTTGGGTGAATTCCCGGCCGAACCACTTCAAAACTTTGCACGAGGGAATTGTTTCAGAGGTTGGGACCGGAATGGACAATCAAGTTTTCCCCGCCCTTGCATTCCGCCGCTGCTCCATATTCACATCGTTTATCCACATCAGCTCTCAAGAGCATGACTGTTAGGAGCCTTCCAAATCTCTTCTTCCACACACGTTACCTTGATCGTTAGGTCCACCCGTATCTGTTAGAACTTACAATTAGTCATGTTACGAATAATGCTACTTGTATACGGTTACAGTGCTAACAATTATCTAAAAGCATTAAAATAAATAAAATTAGCATAAAACGTAAGTTTTGCGCTACTGTGAAACTACTGTTGATATATTTTATTTGAGCTATGTTTTAATACTCGGTACAATGAGAACACTTATTTGAGGCATTTTCAATATAGGATTATGTGAAGAATCAATGCAAACTTTATTGTTAGTGATATGGAGTAGAATCCACATGTAAACAGACGTATAGTGACACCACAAGCACACCAACATGGCAGTGGCTGACTTGAAAGTGGAGATTTTGATCAGTGCTTAACATCTAGGTTTTTAGCACTGGTGTGGGGTGATATAAATTGGGTATGCAGCAGAGCAGAAATAAAAGGACCGGAGAAACGGGAGATCCCCGAGAAAACCCGCCTACCAACGGCATCGTCCGGCCGATTCCCACTCGCCAAATCCGAAGTTCGACCCTGCCGGGACTCGAGCTCGGATCGCCTTGGTGAGAGGCGAAATGTCTTACCATTCGGTCACCGCGACCCCCACCCCACCATATGGGTAAAATTAAATGAGATACTGCGATTTTCAGAAAAGTTATAAGTTTTAATTAGTGAAACGAGGAAAAAATTGTACACACACATACACGCACACACACACTATATATATATATACACACACACACACACACACATCCCCATTTCATATAAGCTATGGGCCTGTGGCATCCTAAAATATAATCTGTTACATATCAATGTTGAAAATTCCTTTGATTTTTTTAATGAAATTAATATTTATTCTCCACGGAAAATATTCATGGAAAATAATACCTTGTTATTTTTCACTCCTGTTGTCTGTTGTGACAATGCTACGGAGTTCACATGAATGTTCTAAGACGCTAAAGAAATCAACTAAATTTAGTTATCATTAACCTGAAATGAATTTCTGAAGTTACCAAAATTATCATTCGCATTATGACAGACGTCACTTGCTGCGTATAGTGGTCAAATTCATGAATCAGCAGTCAATATCAGGTGATAAAGAACTTTAAAATTAACCATTATTGGTGCACACATACTCTCACAAAAATATACATCCATAGCTATTAAGTGTGTAGAAGACAATTATGAACATAAAAGAAAGTAAATATTTGCTGTAGTGAAATATTTCATGTATGAGGAAATTGAATGCCGGTCGTTCACGCTAAACGTAAAATTTTGAGATGACCATTTTACGAATCTCGGACCATTATTAGGCCTACTTATATTTCAAATTAACAATGGTTTCTTTACGACTTTAGTGGTTGAAAGCGAATTACCAAATGTAACTCCCTGTATTGGGTAATATTATTGAAATAAAATCCAATCAAGGTCGTCAAAATGTTATGTAGACCTATAATGTGAATGCAGAATGACGTGTACATTCCGTTAAAAATAATTTTCCTAGAATCTGTAGCAAACTGATGTACAAATGTGCATTTTTTGTACATTTTAAATAGGTTTGTTTATGTGTACGTGTATCTGAATAGTATCCAATTTTCACAGTATAGAACTCTAAACTGTATTTTATTTATATTGCAGAATGAGAGACTGATATTACCTGAACATGTATGTTTTGAAATTGTGATTGTTTAGGGTATAAAAAGCTTAATATTTCAAGTATAGTATCCATTACAAAAACGGCTTTTTCATGTGAACATGGACAAACTGATACAGAACCAGAAATTTGTATTGAACTAAACATGTAGATATTAAAAATTATGTAAAACAATGTGTATATTTTAGTTTTAATACTCAGCAGTTTGTTTCCTAATCTACTATCGTAAAATCTTGGCATTATATTTTAAAGTTAACGTAAAGAACATAACTTACAGTTTTAGAAGTTCTTAGCCAGACTTCAACTGATAAGAAATCGTTGACCATGCCAAAAAAATAAAATCTTTCTACAGCTTTGTAATGGATCTATCGAATCTTTTCTGGTGCGATATTTAGTACATTTACTACAGTTTGTTGGTGTGTTATAAACGTCTAAACAGTAATTTTTTTTTCTGATTCGAATATAAAAATTCACTGACGGTAAGGAAGTGTTTATAAAATTACAAATAATTATATATAACTTGATTAGTCCTGATATCATACTAGTGTGATACTTGCATGGAATTTAAAATACGGCATGTAACATTTCTAGTCTTGAGAGTATACAAATATTTTTCAGGAAACACACATTCCATAACTTTCAAAGAACGTGATGTTAAAACACACCAAATTGAAAAGTATACTTTTCTTATAATACAACGTATGTGAGTAGTATTTGTGTAGTTGTAAGTTCATTTACCTAATTATTTTATTTTTAATTTTGTAAACATGTCCCAAGAGCCATGGTCAAAACGGCGTCACATTTAGAAACTTTTAATTTAGTATCAAAGAAGAACGTCCATCTTCCAGTGATGAAACCTATTATTAACTAAGCGATGTCTAAATTAAACACATTTCAGAGTGACATTTTATGGAGAAAAAAAAAAAAAAAAAAAAAGGAAGCATTGTCAGCTCCGCCTGACTTAGGTTCCCGAAAACAGTCGCACACAGAATGGTCATGATGGATTCTTAGAAATACTTCCTCCAGGTTGACAACCTCCTCCCCCCTTCCAAAACCCGTTCTCTCGTAGGATGGCGAAGATCGCCTGCTGAGATAACAACTCATCCTTACTTGTTCTCGCTGTGTACGTTTATTTCTCGCATCCCTTCTTTCCCTAGCTGTCCTAGACTCCGTGTCGAGCTGGAAATTTTATCTGAGCAGTCCTCTTAACGCATATTTTCTAGCGGCCGAAAATAGGAGTTTTTGAGGTAATTTTTAGGCACGTATATCATAGCGCAGAATGTTATAAAAGATGTACACGTGTACAATACAAGTTTGTCTTTAACAAAACACCGTAAAATAACAGTGTCACCGCTGAAAGTCTTATAGGCCTACATGCGCGTTGTCAGCGAGAAGACCGCACGCCAGGTTGATAAGGAAAAGTATGATGCACAAGCTGTTATCATCCTTGCCTCTTCCGCACGTCTAGGCCTGGAACGCGCAAAATTCGTTCAAGCAGGCGGCCAACACCGAGTGACGTTACGGTTGACATGTACCACTGACGGGAAAGGAGAGACTCGATGACGGACGAGGCCTGCTTGCACCGGGACGGGACAGGGTGAAGAGATAAGGTTGGCAAGGACGGCTTTCCGTCACTCTTTAATTTCCTGGGTCAGCGGGCGAGTGCGCCTATACTCCGAGCGTTCACGCGCCTACATTTCCGGCTGTTATCGACCCTGCCCGTCGCGCAGAAAAAAAAGAGAGGGTAAAACGGCAGAGGTCAGGACTGTGTTCGAAGGGTTTAAACCTCCCCACCTCCAAATCCACCTTACCCAACCATTATCAACCTACACCATCGCCTCTAAGTGGGGGTGTCAACGATCCAGAGCTTTTGAAATGCACCTTGAAAATCCTTCTTCCCCCCCCCCCCCCAAGTTCCTCCACGTATGAAGAGAACAAACTTAGAGATCTAGAAACCCGCCGTTTATTCCGAAACTATTCTGTACTATGCACTGCTGTGGGATCGGATCAAATGAGCATTAAAATATTTTTAAAAAATTGGACGTAGCCGTAAACGTGTCCGATTGTGTTTTTGCTACTAGGGCCAGAGAGTTTCAATACTCTGAATGTGGAACTTAAGCATGACGTCTACTTTGCGGCGTAAAATACAGTGAAGATCAAAATAAGTACACGCAACCTTGCACATGAGTTCAGACATTTTCGCATAAGGGCGGCGGATCACTGCATGTGCTTGCCACTACAACTCTTATCGCTTTATGCTTGAAGATTTCCTTCGGATAATGTAATTTCTGTAGCATGCATAGCGTAAATGCATGTTTTATTTCGACAAAAATAAATAATATATTTTTTAATACACCTGGCGCATTGACGTACCGATCATCGCCATTGTAGAAGACAATAGCTTATTTTTCCCTGGGAGATCCCCGGAGCTCTTTACATAAATAAGGGTCAGAGATATTTTGGACGGAGCTAATATTTCTCTAGCAGTGGCTAAGCCACTCCTAGCTCCTCTCTAGATACGCCCATGACCTCGAGAACGTGAACTGCGTTGCATGCAACTGCATCCTCACACGAGGCACGTATGCGAACAAGCGAAAGTTGTTAACAGTTGAATAAAACAAGTTTCTAGTCGTGGAGGGTAAGGGACGGTAAAAATGAGGGAGGGGATGTTACATAGTCTTCATGACCCAGCTCCAAGTATCGTGCAAACAAGTTACACAAGTGCTCTACGCTAACTTTGGCTTTTAGTTAAAGAGCTTCAAGGAATATCTTATTTACATAGTTGACTCGCTCCTGATGTGCAGTTTCCCAGTTCTTACAAGGACACGAGGGTACAAGCAAAAAATTAGATGTTAAAACCTCCATTAGAAAACAGTGAACGAAAACAAATAGGTTCAGCAAGCTAGGAATGTTCTTCTAAGAAAATATTAAATTTTCTACTCCAGGTGTCTGACAACACACTGAAATTTTTTTGAACGTCACAAGTACAAACTGTTTTCTCTCGGGAGCATGTTTTTAGAAGTGACCATACCTTAACGGGCGTTCTAGTAGTGAATTGTATGAACTTTCCGACTGAGAAAGTCTTCAACAATACGAATGTTTTTGTGTTGTAAAATTAAAAGATTACCAACATAATTTATTTCACGATTCAAAAGCCACAAAATACTTGGAACCTTAGCACTCTATTTCATTAATAGCACAAGATAACTCCACGTAAACGAGAATCTCAATTATGGAAACAAGAAACAGATGTAACGTGTATGTAGTTCAGTGTTTTGGCCACGACAACCTGTTTTTAGAGCTCTTCAAAACAGCTATAAAAGGTTTTTACTGCTGAATCCAAGAAAATATCAAGCTACAAACAAAGCGGCGTAAACTAAACGAATGCTTCCCTGTTTTCAGTCCCACAAAAAAAAAAACAGACGACGAAAACATTGTGCCGATTTAGTTCTTTGTGCATAAAGGCGGTATTATTGACCCGCAAACCAGTCTAGCCTTCACGACAAATTTATTGCCTCCATCGGATAATAAAGTAAACTAAGATTTCTCTTAAGAGTTAACTGTCACACCTAGAGACCCCGTTAATAATTATTTATTATACTTGTCTAAAAAGTAACTTTTAAATTCTCATTTAAAAAATTAAAAATACATTTTCAATGGTAGCATTCCTGCACAGAACACTTTTCGATGCGGGATTTTTAATCACTAAAAGAAACCTATAAGTAATTTCTTTCACAATAATTCTCTAAGGCCAACTTGCTTATGGATACTGTTTTAGCCAAACATTTCCGACAAGAGGAGGCTACGTTACATTTCTTATGATAATATTTCCCACTGTATTAAGTACTTAACACAAAATGTATAGCTGATCGGTTTCTAGAAGTCATTAAAGAAATTATTTCCAAAAATGCAGTACTAGACACAAGGTTTTAGTAAACTTCTTCCCAGAAGCGCATACCTCTGCCGTAAGTCTCTTTGGCCGTGGTCAAATTTACGAAATATCCAAGAGATTTTATTTCTGCATATTGCCTTATTTTCAATTAATTCAATTAGCACTGACGTACGCACGACGCCCTCTTGGTAAAAAAAACCTCGTGGCGAGAAGAGCGGGAGTCCTTGTCACGAGAGAGGAACGTGGGATGTCCGCAACGAGACGGTGGATTGTTTGTCGGGTGCAAAGCAAACAAGCCAGCTAGGCCGACACAGCTGGCGACGTTAATTGGCGTGCTGGTTGTCGGTTGTTTGCGAGGAGAACGCATCTCGCTAGCACGGAACCAGAAACTTGCTGGTACAACTCCGCACACCTACCGTGCATAATCTAGGACTACCAGACACTTAGCACGTTCACTTCTCATCACGAAGACTTTTCAATACGAGCATATGAATATTTTTCTCGTGCGTAAATTTAGTACTGGATGACACCACTCCAGGTAAGTTATGTTACTATTCAACAAGGTTTCATTACTACTGGGCACAGCAGCATATAATAGCAAAATTTTCACTGGGTAAACCTTCAAAGATTAAATAAGGACACACATAACCCTTGTTACCAGTTAAGGCCGTGATATATCATTCCTACTGCCTTTACGATAGTTATTTTTTTAAATCCTAAACAAGAGCAGATATCGAAGAAGTGTTCCAAAGCTTTGTTAAATACAGTGGATACAATGTTTACTAATTTTTATTCAAGATAAAATACGTAACGGCTACAGTTAACTATGCAAAGGAAATTCCCTATTCATGAACTAATCAGCTAAATGCATTTAACCTTTCTCTCAAGTTAAAAAAAGTGTTTAAAAGAACTGTGCAACAGTTTTTCAACGTTTGCTCTCGTTTAGAAATAAAAAAAATATCGCTAAACTGAAAGCAGTAAAAATGATGGATTTTGGTAATAACATTTATTATAGAAATTAACTGTAAGGAACATAAACAAAAATCCTAATATTTATTGTGCGAATCCAAACGGTAAGTTGACACACAGGAGTAATAAAATACTGTATTTGAAAAAGCCGAACATTTTTACGCGTCACAAAACATCCGGCCGGACGCAGAAAAATACTTAAATATGATGACATTTCCTTCTTTTTGGCGGACCTCTGTTAACCCTACCCGCGCACCAGAATACTGCTTCCCAGTTCCCACGCGCTTTCAAGTTTACCACCCTAGACATATTCTATTAATTAAGTTTATACTGCAACTTCCTCTTGATATTTATTACCATTCATTTGGCTATAATTAAAGATAGAACTGTATTTCAAGACTCCGAACGTAATCTTCAATAATTATGTACTCATTTGATAAATACTATGCCATTTGTGTAGTAATCATTATTTAACTAACGTAAATAAAATTATTTGTAGGTACTAAGCAAATTTTAGAACGGCAATTAAAAAAAATACGTTTGTAAATTTACCACACTGGTGTATATAGGAGTATTACACAATAGGTAGGGAATTGCCCCCC
>PNEQ01100126.1:0-11250 GCA_003012365.1 Medauroidea extradentata | reverse complement strand
GTCTCTAGCCATGAATTTTCCGCGTAAAAGAGTTTCGCCCCAGTTTGTTTCGGAGCCTTACGTGCACATCTGCAGCCATGCATCATGGTTGTAGGCAGTGTGTCTTTTTGAAGTGACTCTCATTTGACATTGCCAATCACAATAAAGCTACCGCAACCGCACACGTCTGTGATTTGCCGGTATAACCACAAGACACGTGATAGTTAAAACATCCAATCACAGACTATGAAGCAAAAATACAGATGTACACGAAGGGCACTGAAACAAACTTGGGCAAAATTGTTTTCAAAAAAAGTTTATGGCTAGAGTCCCGGAAATTTTGCAGATTCGACTGAGGAGAGGTTGGATTTCTAAGTTATGTATATGTTGGAAACTTTTTCGATCAGGACATTGTTTATTTAAATGTGACCTTGAGGACTCCGAACCAATGGCGGACATGCATAAAAACACTCCTGGACTCCCGCGCTGCATTGTCAATGCTCACTCACTGGAGCAGCAACCAATGTACAAGCAGCTGAGGACAGAGTGTACACAGGACTGTGCAGTCCAGTCTGCTGGTCGTTCAACCGCGAAATATCCGGCACTCTACTTATGGCCCTACACACCTGCAGTTCTGCTTCACGGTCAGTGATTGGATCTTTTAACTCTCACGTAGTGTCGCAGTAACCGTATTAAGATTGTAACAATCAAATGAGAGACGTCACTTCGTAAAGCGAAACTACAGGTGTGTACGCAAGGCACTGGAACAAACGGGTGCAGAATTCTTTCCGCGAAAAGTTCATTGCCCCATGAGGAGAGATATACCCTGTTTCATGTAACTTGTCCGTATTTCGACGTTTCTCTTCTGAGAAATGTGTCGGACAGTTCCATTGTTTGAAGCTTTAAACCTACCTGGAATCCTGGAAAGGCTCGGTATCTACACACTTGTGTACAGACACGCTTCTCAGAAGTCAACTGTCAACATACGGAACATTTACATGACAGACTATATCACGCTCTACCACGCAGTGGACTTCTTGCGATAATAGGAAAACCGGGAATGTTTATATCAAACACGGATAGCAATGGCAAGCCAGTCGTTTGGTTTTCTGTCTCGCACTCAAGCCCTGCGGAAACCGAGCATTTCCTCTTCGTCCGGCTTAACGCTACTGAATTATTTTTTTTCGATTTTATATAATTCTGAAAAGAAACATGTGTGATTTGTAATTTTACCGCTAGTTATATTTACCTTGCGTCACAGTACAAACCTGGCAGTTGAACCTCTAACGCATATTTAGGCCACAATAATACAATTTTGTGATATTCTTGATTTGTATGTCTAATTGTGGCCTAGAATGAAAGTTCAACTGCCATGCTTGTAATGCAGCGAAATAAAAATTGAATTTCGCAAAAGCGAAAAATAAAATAATAATAGAGACTCACCATGCCTAATTATACAATTAGCTGGTACACTACATTAAAAATTGACGCTGTATGTTGCTTTGCTGTTACTTATCTGCAAACCATGACTAGGAAAGCAGTAATAGCCAGTATCTTCACTGTCATTTGACAACTATGGTGACCAACATTAACTGTAAGCTACCCTGATACGAAATTCACAGCATCAAGGACGTTATTTTACTGGTGTGTTGGTATTGGAACGGAAAAATAAATCCCCAAATATTAATTGATAGTGAAATTGTGAGTGATACATACAGTACTACTATATCAAAGTATGTATCAAAACGTACATGGTAGGCTATCTTCTGAGTAGGTTTTTAACTGAATATCGTGTAGCAATAAAACTGTTGCCTAGTGTAAGTACGTAGTATTTATTAGGCACTTATATTTTGGGCAGTAGCAGGTCGTTCGCAGCTGGTGCTTAGAAACGCAATTTGTGCAGTAGTGTTTTCTGCTACGTCATTGATAATTCCAACATTTTTAAAATACTGTTTTACGTACTGCTGTACGTACTGGTGGTGACTAGAATGTTACCTCGCTCAGTGTACCTAATAAAGGTACCAATGAAAGTAAAATAATCGAAAATGTCTTACATAAAACAGCGTTATTTCTCCGTTCACGGCAGCAATATACAAAATAAAAATTTATTGCAGGCATTCCTAAGTTACCTACATACCACAAGAAACTTCAGTTGGCGGAATATTTTCGTATCTGCCTAATTATTTTACTGCCGTGTAGTTTGCATGTTAACATGTACCTTAATCGCTTCACGGAAAGTAAATATTTTGATGGTTGTCTTGTCACAAAAATTAATTTTGTGATGTGTTAACTTTTGAATTCGGTAAAATCCATACGAGATGTGTACTACTTGCACTGATACGTTTGCGAAAATATACAAACTGGCTGAAACAATGAAAATAAGGTCAGTTTTAAGTGTTCCGCCTCTCCCGAGGCTTTTAAAAGAAACCCACTATGGTTCACATTGGTATGGGCGCCTAGAATAATACCGCCTTTATGCGCAGTGTACTAAAATTGGCACGCAGTGTTTTCCTTGTAGTCTTTTCTACTGGGCTTTAAGCGGTGACCCACCAGTTTTATTTTAGGAAAGTATGTCGTTAAGGCAAACGAATGCTTCCCTGTTTCTCCTCTACGAATCAGGTTGACAGTTCTTTAGATAAATCAGTATGGAAAAAAACCTTCACGTTTCTAAAAGTCAACATGAAATGATTTATTTTAACAGATAAATATATTAGGACCACGTTGAGCACTTTCGGGTAAAATATAGCCAAAATGACCCGTTACTCAGTAACAAATTATTTGTAAATTTACCTCATCAATGTATAGAAGTGTTAAAATACGGATAATAAAGTTAGTTTCCCGTGAAATGTATACTCATTACTAGACTTGTACAGTAACTATGCTTAAAAATTGCTCTATTACAAGGTGAAGTACTGTATATGAGTTAAAAAGTTCTCGTAACTTACAAACCTTATAAAGTAGTTCGAAAAAAAAATTTATTGCGTTATCTTACACTAAACATTTTTTTCGTATCAAGCATGGCAATCACATTCTGAAATCGTTAAACGCATGCTAATTTATTATTATTAATTATTGCTTTACGTCTTCTGTTTTGTGTTGCTAAGCTAACAGTCGATTGGCCATGAGCTACCCAGATTTGAACCCGTGTACTCTCAACCAGAATGTTCCTTAGTATACTCGCGTGTAAGCTAATTTCGACTGGACTTGGCGGTTAAACAAGAAAAGCTGAAAGAGCATTCTCGTCATCTCAAAAGTAATTTTATACAATACAAGTGAGATCAGGCGTAGAAATGCAAAACACGCACATTCAACACGTAACAAGCCTAAGTACACGGTACGCTGGAACAACTATTGAAGAGGTTATCCCCACCATCACGAGACAGTACCATCACGAGAAAGGACGCTAAGCGCTGTTGCAGTTGAACGAATGGGTGCTCCATAATTTATACAGGATGTCCAGAAACAACCGCACAATAAGAACACCACGCGAATCCTGGGCTAAAATGGAGACGAAAATATCAGCAGCAACATGTATGATGACATTTCCCATGCACAATGCGGCAACATAGCACTGCTGTAAGTCGCCGTGTGCCCACCATACATATCTTGCTACTACTGTTCTGACCTGCCTATTATGGGAGCAGCCCGAGCATGATTATACGTTTGACTTAACATACATAATACCTGGACGTGGAACACAAGAGGGACTTTCCCCGTGCAGTGTTGCTACATTGTACACATAAAACGTCGTACAAGGTTTTGCCACTTGCATTTTCGTCTTCAATTTTGCTGTTTCTGGATAACCGATGCATGTTCTTAATTAAAACACACAACCGAATACTAACGCTTCCAACATGGCAAGGTCTTAATGTTAGAGATAATGGTTTATCGCGGGAAAACTTGACTGTTTGCTGGATTTTTACACGCGTTCAGCTTACCAGAAGATTACTGGCATTAGCTTGTACGTGGAGCTGTTACCCTATTTGACTAAGCCAATAAGAATCCCGATATCGTAATATGCGATGCCCATTATGGGTCTTCAGACAGCTACGTTGTGTCAGAAGTATATCACCGAATCATATATGCTGCAAGAAACTACAGTGTCTTCAAGGATATGTCCGCACAAACTATTTTCGCGATATACCATCAATCTCTACTTATTGCACAATCCAAGTTTTCCTGAACCAACAAAAGGAACGCAATGAGAAATAACTCACGTTGCAATTCAAATGGGGTTCGAACTGCTGAACCTCATACTGGATATACATACTATCGGCGCTTCAAGAGGCTATATGCAACCTAACTGGCTTCAAAGTTGGTTATAAATATTGACCGGCACACCGTTTTATATGTATGCTTTTTTCAGTACTGTGTATTATATTTTACGGATTTTATAATATGTGTGTAGGACCTGTATCATCTTAAACGTCGGGTTTCAGTTTTCAACACCTTCAGTTGTCAGCAGTGTCGAGGATTGGCAATATTGAACTTAAAGAAGAAGTGCCAGAATTAGCAAAGAAACAAGGCAGGAAATTGAGTGGTCGTGCAACTGCCGCTGTTATGGCGATCTTCTGTACATTGAAGCAATAATCCTTGAAAACCCAATCCACAATTTGTAGTTCGCTGTGTCTGTACAAAACACGGCCTATGGCTGACACGAGGGAGGAATTAAAGAGCCAGTGTCACTTATTATGATGAATTTTTCTTAATTAATTCCCGATTAGAAATTTGGCAAGATTTAACTGAAAATATTTCAACAGGGACGTAGCTAATTAATTTACCTATTATTACGTACATTGTATTCTAAACAATAAAGCGTGATTATGAAATAATAATGCTAATTAAAATTTTAAGATAAAAATTCTCTCTCGCCATATAATTAACAGTAAATAACTCCCAATACCAATTTCACCCAATATCACGCACCTATTAGTAAAATTTAATGTTTCTATAAAGAAACATTGCCGGTAATGGGTCACATCCGTCATTCATCGAACAAAATTGCATAATAGCAAAAGAGTTGACACAGTCTCTAAACGCTGCAAATGTGGAGAAGATTGATTGGTGTATTACAAATAACACATGATACATAATGGTGTTGTCAGGTGTACTTTCGGCCATAATATTTCTGCCTTGGATTTTCATGAGTAATCACGTGCCGCCGAAGTTGGTGGATTTTTTTTATATACCCAATATATACAGCGCGTAACTCGTCAAACCATCGTCCAACATACACGTATTCGTGCATCAATACCCGTTCTGTCGAATTTAACGGACGCGACACCATGCTTAAAATGGTCATGCCCAGTTTTCGCCTGCTGCAAGCAAGCACAACCGGTCGTGAATCAAAACAAGCGACTGGCAGGAATGTGGTTCGTCGGCAACACTCCCTAAGATCAAAAGAAAACATTTCCAGAACTGTGTCATAACCTTGGTCGCGATTGGCAAATCTTTTTTTAGAAGTAAAAATGACGATGTGGGGGAGAGAAACTTCGACATAACTGTTTTGGTCTACCTCACTTCCCTTGGTAATTCGTGGTAATAAACTAATATGTATCTGAATATTGTATCTCAGATTTTCTTTATTTCATCTACACTTTTATGATATGAACATAAATTCAAATTAAAAACATAAAACTTTTGAGTTCTCACTATTCACGTAGTTCGTTCTAGCTTGAACACGGCTTACCAGGCGAACAACTGCATGAATTTTCCCTATGCATCAGTGTTATTTACACACAAAATAAACCTGAAAAAATACACGTTAAGAAAACAGTTTAACGGACACAAAATGCAAGGTCTGTAACAACTGGTGTGTGTTTCGTCAGTACGAAACACCAATCGAAAAATAGTAGAGTTGTAACATTGAATACCGATGATTTACAAACGTAAAATGTAAGTTTTTATTTTATTATTTTTTTTTTTAACGCACAAAGCGCCGACTTTGCAGATTGCAAAGGGTCGGAGGAAAGAACAAATATTTTCTTCCCGAAGGTGAACAATCCTTCCACTTACGGAAGAACGAATGGTAAGGAAGGTATAAAGGTGTGTTTATCGATAATTGACCAGCTGCCGTTCGCGTGCTGCGTCAAGTTTGCGGGTGTAGGCAAGACAATATTTGGAAATAGAGCAGAGTTATTACATAAATTGCGAGGCGTAATTGTGGACGAGTCAGCCCTAGCACACGGGGACTATGAAGTAGCTTGGCTTATTCTGGCGGGCGGAGCATCAGATAACACGGCAGAGATGAAGCGCGCGCTCAACAAGACAATTTAATGAGTTTTCACGAGAGGAAGTGGAAGAGACTATGTCTGGAAAAAGGGGGAGGGGGCTGCAATCATTTTCCCGAGAAGAATTCCAAGGCGGAAGGAAGCTAGTAAAAAAAAAAAGTAAAATACAGGGCTATCGACTGCATCGTCTGGTAGGGCGTAATTTTAACTGCTAACCCCTTGCCTCTGGCTCACAAGCCAATCTGGGGCACCACGAAGCAACGAGACAGCAAATTCATCTCGGATGACGAAACAACGCCGACCCTTGCAGGAATGCATTCGCATCACTATTGCCTTCTGTACGATCCAGCGATAATGTTACAGCTGGTTCGCGATGACGAGAACGCTTTTGAAGACCTTCTTACATGCAGTAATAATTACAACTTATTTCTTGAGACTTCAGAAGTTATATTTTAATACTGTACAATTTATACACTTCGATTAATACCTAGATTGTTTTGTAGATAATAAGAAGGGGATGAGAACCATAAATTTTCTAGAAGGTAAAAAGTGCTCAGGGTTTCAAAATTGCTCAATCCTGAAACACCTACAACATCTAGTTTCCCCACTGTAACAAGATATTCTAACAGAAAGTGAATATTGTAATGCAACGCAATCTCTGAATTAATTTATTTGCATGCTAATATAAATTTATTTGCATGCTAATATAAATTACACTTCTATTAACACATAAGAAAGGAATAAAAAACTGCTTTAGTTCACAAACTGCAAACATCATTACCCCAGCATTTAATGTATGCCACAATACCATCGTCACAGTTTGTCTTCATCGTCACAGTTAATCTTCAAGACGTTAAAATATTTTTTTTGCCATACGGCATAAACATTACTTTCTGTATGTTTATAAACATTTCTACGACACACATTTTTATTCGTAACGGACAAGAAAATCGTTTCACGGCAATTTCGGATGATTACAAACATATTAACAGTAGCTAACCACTGTCAAATTTATTCTTTAAAAAATACACGAAACAAAGCTCCACGCCTTTTCTAGGCATAAAAGTGTGTTGTACATAAAATAGTGCTTAGAACATTTACAATAAATCTACTCTGTTTACACGATAGCTCTAGCAAGAGCAAGGATAGGGAATTGCATGTTAAATTATAACAGACGTGACTCAGTACCTGCCGAACCTACACAGTATGCCATCTACGACTTTGTTTATTTCGGTGTGGGCAGTAATACTGCAGCATTTTTAGGATGTTTTCAATACCCTGAAAATGCAAGCAACATTAATTGGTTTCATGTTCAAACAGCACTCGAAAATTAGTACTAAATGTTTAAATTAATTTTCATCCTGTAGCAATAACGTCTGAAAATTCCATTAAACAAAGATGGCGGGAGGGGGGGGCTCCAAAATCTCGCTGCACCGATACACTGTATCAGAATTACTGAATATACACTAATATCACAGTGTTTTTCACATATTCTGGACGGAGGAGGTTGAACTAAATATATCACTGAGTAAGTACTAGATTTACTTCACTTTTGGAAAGAAGGGATTATAAATCGTAATTAGTGAATATTCACTGATTTGCTATTGGTTGTTTCCGCTGATTCAATTAGTTTTAACTGTTCCACCCGGAATCTGAGAAAACCACAGAAGTATTTGTGAACATTCACAAATTTTTAATTAAGGGTGCATGCACGATGACCACCAGTCCTAGAAGCGAGTGACTGCGTACATCCAATCACAGCGCGCTGAACAGAGAAGCTCAGTGGAGGCTTACTATCCGCGCGTTATCGCAGTGCAAGCAAACACATGACTCAACGGCCGGATGTTAATACCTAGTGAGAGGCGTTGAGTCATCTCTGCTTCTGGTACGCCCTACTTCTGATGCCGTGTTTGGCCTTATACACATACCACTGCAAGCGTCGGAGTACACCCGACTGGAAAGTACAACGTTGTCCAAAATAAACATCTTAGCCGACGTAGAATTTCTACCTTTGACACGTGAGAGCAGCGTAGAGGTAAGAGCCAGTGTCCCACGCTTTATGAGAAGCATATTATCTCTATTCGCAGCGTCAAACTGGCGTGAAAGATATTTGTTGTAGTCTTTTACCTCTACAGGACTTTAAGATGACGTGGTACAATTCAATGCTAAAAGCATTAATCTATAACAGTAGGTTTCTTGAAGACAATTTGCGAAAATTAAGCAATAGCAATCCTAGACAATAGTTTCAGCCAACGTTTTAAACTAAATTATTTCCAGTGTTACGAACTTCTGAGGCACTATCTCTGACGCCTGAATCTCGTGCATTTAACTGCGGCGCAAGAGATCACGCGTAACGAATTAGTCATTCTGGATAAATATTTACTCATAAAGTTGGCAACTACCATTATCTAGGATTGTCATCGAGTATTTTGTCCATACTAGCTTCGAAAAAAGCGTAGGAATCAATTGACGTTTTCAGGGTTTATTTATAACGCACTTTTAAGCTGTCACTGCAACATTTTATTTTTTAATAGTATGAAGTAAAATACAACGCATGCCTCTCGCTCTGCACTTCTTCGCCTGATCCATTCAAGTCTACCCCGCTCAGGATCAGGGCAGATAACCGCTAGCAGACGAATTACACGAAAGAGAGCGTAAAAAACCCAGGATCCCGCGTATATAAACAATAAAATCAGTTTTCGGTAGCCTACTCTAGTAGTTCGCAATTATAATGTCGCATACTTACATTCTGCACTATCACAACTTGGTCTGCGGTGACTGAAATATATATCATATGATGATTAGCTTGCATTTTAAAAATACGTCGCCAAACATACAACTCTTTGAGTTTTCGCGCGCTCAAAAAAAAAAAGCCGTCAAACATCCATTGATTGAGTAAAACCTATCACGCAATGAATAGTACCACGTAGATTAAACCTAAGGCCATTGAGTTTTTGCGAAAAGATTTTTGCACCACTTTGTTTTAGTGCCTTATGTGCGCACCTGCAGTTCTGCTTTGTGGCCAGTGATTGGATGTTAACTATCAACGCCTTGGGTGTTTTTTTTTTTTTTTTTTTTTTTTTTTTTTTTTTTTTTTTTTTTTTTTTTTTTTTTTTTTTTTTTTTTTTTTTTTTTTTTTTTTTTTTTTTTTTTTTTTTTTCGCAAGGCACAGACGTCTGGTGTCGCAGTAAACGTTCTTCTGATTATTCAGAGTCGTTTTGCATTTGACTATGCTAAGAATCCAATAATCATAAACTAGTAAACAAAGCGACGCAGAAATATTTCGCGAAAACTTCGTGGCCTTAATTATACCTACTGATTTTTCGTAAGCGCCGTATGTGACCAACTACAACACAGTGGTTTGACTACAATCTTCGGACTTGACCGACCGGGAGGACTGTATTATGTGTCCTAAATAATATGTTGACGGAAGAAACATGATCCGAGTGACGCAGAAACTCTAGAGGGGAGAGGAATATTCTACGCGTCTGCTACTTTCTTGCGCTAACACCCCGACCTGTCACACCAGCCGCATTGTTTACAAGCGAAGGAAAGAAGCGCTGGCACGGCCTTGAAGGGCACCGCCCGGCCAGAGACCCCGCCGCGCCTAGACACGAGGACAGCGGGCGCACTGTACCACGGCGACACTGCCCCCCGGGGGCAAGGTCAGGTAGAGGTCACTGCCGGCAGCTCGGCTTCGAACCGACATCGGCAACACCTCGCCCGCCATGACGCCGCCCTGACATACTTCACAACAAACATCAACGTAGCTAGATATTTATCTTTAACATAGAGTTTAATTATTTCTAGCAATATGCATCATTATACGTTAGCCCCCTCAAGACAGGCAATTAAACAGTTAAGCAAATATAGTTATAGATGGTTCGCGATTAACTGAACACTTCTGAAGACCTTGTGAATAATAATAAAACCATATTTTTTTGACCTCATTCTTTAACTTCAGAGTACGGTACAATCTATGTACTTTGAATATAAGTTAGGGTGCTTTGTTTACAATAAAGAACGGTTGAAAAAAAAAGGTGGGACTAGTCGACCAGCGGTATCGTTCGGCATGATTCCCACATACGTAAATTCGGGTACCGACCTCACCGGGAATCGAACCCGGATCGCCTTGGTGGGAGGCGAATGGTCTGGCCATTTGGCCACCGCGGCCCCGCATGTATTGTTTATGAGCAGTACGGAAAATACGTTTCTAGAAATAGTATTAATTAAAAAAAACTGGAAGCCTCGGTGACAAGAGAGAACGACTTGTTCATTCAACGCGAAACATGGACTCAAAAATAAGGATTCTTGCTGGCAGTTGCCAGGTGAGTGTGGTTAGTGGCTTTCCGGAGACAGAATTCCACAGCCCACAACTACTGTGTAGGAAGCAACGCTAGGTCCGTGCAACCGTGACGGAGCGGATGTGAGGACAACGCTACATACTAACCCACCATCCCCTCCACCCTCCCCGACATTACCCCTTCTCCTTTCCTACGTACAACAGGCGCAGGTCCTGTGGTACTGCATACGCCAGTAACCAAACAACTTGCCACTGTCTTCCTCCGTACGCCGATTTGATAAATACTATTTCCACAAGTATTTAACCTATGCAGTGAATGGAAAAAAAATCGCGGGGTCAATGACCTAGACGCTAACTAGTAAAACGTTTAACACCTTCCATTAATAGCAGCCTGAAGAAGTTAATATAATTTTTTTACAACGTATGCCTAACTAACGAGTCGTTAGTGCTGAACACCTAACATTAAATGTACAAAATCGTGACTGCTATACTATACAAGCTTTTTCATTTTATAATTGTTCGGGCCACAAAATGTTAGCAAAAATTGGTTGTCTGTAAAGTCGGTTTACTGACGATAGTTGAACGTGACAACGTCTTAAGAAAATACTGATGGAATGGTATCATTTTTCAAAAGAAAATTTTAATTTCATTTGTTTAATAGATTTGGATGTATATAGAGAAGGAAGTAATTGGAAATCACAATGAAATTGATCAAGTTATATTTATTTGTACGCATAA
>PNEQ01100122.1:8230-22344 GCA_003012365.1 Medauroidea extradentata | reverse complement strand
GATTATACATTACATTTTCTTTGTCATTGAAATAAATTACATTTTTTACTACCAACACTATTTCGATTACATTATTGTGAGTTTCAGCTGTGGTATTGTGGAAGACTTGGTGCCTACATTCAAATAAAGTAATGATTATGTACAAGAACGCGTATATACATATATATATACATAAATAAGTAAAATAATCAATTACAGCGCCTCTCCCCGGGTGGAAAATTTGCTAACTCGGTCGGCACACATGACAACTCGGGAGGTGTTGTAGTTAACTGTTTACTTGTCTGCGCACAGGCTGCAAAGCCTTGCTCTTAAGGCCATGGAAGGTAGTAAAAATACAAAACGTTTGCAACGGTATGCTTTGAAAATGTTAAGAACTAAGAGCAGTCAAACAATGCACAATTCTATGACAACGTTTTGCAAAGTAATGCACAGTTCGATCGCAAGGAAAAAAAATATTTTGCTTGCTTTTGGTGTTTTTTTTTTTTTTTTCATAGCAAAACTTGTGATACTTTGGGTGCAAAAGTCTGAAAAACGATGAGGTTTACTGCTGCCAGAAAAATTAGGTACACATTATGATACATTTATGACAAAACAATGCAAGGATTCTTCTTTATGAAAATTATGTTGATTCGAAAAAAAAAAATACATCCAAAACCACTGTAAAATAACCGGGCGTTGCCTTAAACTCTGTTACTTCTCTAACTGGAAATATTACCTCTTATTTCAGACTCCAGTAAATTCCAAATTTGCTGCACAGCTGACTTCCCTGTTCGAGAAGGACGAAAGTGTTGCAGAAAGGAACCACCCACGGATACCTGGAGCTCAGATATTCAAGGTCAAAATTTACTATGTGTATCTTAATCTTGTATAAGCCACATTTTCTGAGCTCTTATTTTGTTCTTAAAATGTTATTATTTAACACTTGTTCTTTTTCTTGGACACAGTTTGGACCATCTTCCTCATTGTAAGATTATTTTAGGATAAATTACTTTGTGGTATGTTTTCTGTATGTTTAATTCTGTCCAATGATTTCGACTCTAATGTCGGGTAGCGAAACTAGATTTATGTACTTACGTACGTACGTTTATGTAGGTGTGTGAATATGTCTATGCGTACGTATATGTAATTAGATATGTGAGTATGTATGCAGTCAACTACACGAGTATATAGCTTATGCATCTCATCTGATAAGCCCTCTTTTTAAAACTGAACGCAGTAATTGTGAGGGGCTGACGTCACGTTTATATCTACGTAACGATATTGTTCGATATGCCAAAGGCGTGGTCGATGTTGTTGAGACTATCGTTGGTATCGTCAAGACCAAACTTATGCCGGCTTGTGACTGACGTAGACGATCGATATGAAAATATAAATATTGAACAGGTCTGAAAATTAAAGCTTGTTGGTATTTTTTGTTCCTTCTCGGTCGTAGATGCACTGGTTTCTGCTTGGACGGACTAATTACAAACATCATGCGTTTTACACTTTCACTAGATATGCGCGCAGACGTTTGTCTCGTGTTCAAAAAATAGTTTCCTTACGAAGGGGATTTATCGTTTGCTAGGTTTCTCTCGTCGCAAGATAACGTTTATGATGGAAGTACAATTGTAAAGATAAGGCCGTAGTCACCCGGGACTTGGAAGTCGTTTACTTCGAAACATTTTCAGTTGAAGTGAAATGTGACACGCAAAGTTGTTTGATATTAGCTATTTGACACTCACTCTGAATGTTTCATAAGTAGTTTCGAACGACTTATCTACGGTGCTGTATGTTATGATTGACTAGTAGGGCCGTGATCGGCGATGTGGTCGGACCATTCGGCTCCCATCAAGGCGATCCGTGTTCGATACCCGGCAGGGGTCAGCCCCTGGATTTTTGTATGTGGGAATCGTGCTGGACGATGCCGCTGCTCGGCGGGTTTTCTCGGGGATGTCCCGCTTCCCCTGATCCCCCATTCCGGCGCTTCTCTATTGTAGGGCGCCTACGAGCGCCCAGTAGTGAGCCTGCATCCGGGGTGTGATACTCTGGCCCTAGAGTACTCCTATCATACTGGCTGGATAAATTAGTTGTAAATACGTAGTCGGAATGCGGCAATAAAATCGCGTTAATGTAAACAATAATAAATATTGGCTAGGTGAATTCACAGGAATATATATAAACAGAGTCCACGATTTTTGGTTAAAAATAATCTGCAAAAGTTTGCTTCAATGTCTTATGTGCACATCTGTAGCTTTGTTTCATGTTTATTTGCAGAATGTACTGCACAGGCGTGGCTTATTTGACTGGGCCAATCAGAACAAGGTTACTGTGTCACCACACGACTGTGATTTGCGGGTAAAATCCCGAGACACTGAGAGTTAATTAACAGCCAATCACTGACCATGAAGCAGAGCTGCAGATGTGCACATACGGCATTGAAACACATTGTGGACTATGATTTATTTATTTATTTCTATCCAAGTAAAGACGATAGACGTCTTGGCCCACAGAATACTGTCAATTGTTCTCTTGAAAACGTATCTTGTTCATGATCACTCAATCGAACATTTCGTTAAATACGGCTGCATAAACTAAATAGCGTTCAAACCTTATGAATAATTAGCCCGAGGGCGGAATGTCACTCAATTTGACTACACAAACTTATGTGCGTGGAAATGTTTTTGAAAGAATAAGTTTACAAATGGTTAAGTATTATGAAATAATTTATGTTGGGTTAGACTAGGAAAGTAATTGAAGTAATATTGCTATTTGCAACATCATCACTAAAACCACGGCTTGTCCACCACTGACATTGTCTACATATTCACATATTATATATACATATATTGTAGCACGCACAATAAAGTTGATCAAAGTGCCCTCAATAGCTCCAAATGCAAATGCATTAAGCATATTTAAGGCGTACGCCATCTTGTACACGACAGATATCCGTGTGTATAAGGCTTAGATAAAATACGCTCTAAAATTACTGGCGAGTCTAGAATGTCCATACGCATGTGTAATTTTATTTAATTACTATACCTAAGCAGACATCATTCAAGCACGCTGTACTGTATTCAAACAAACTTCTATCTGCCGAAGCATTCTACACCACACTGTAGCCTTAATGTACCTAAGGCCTACAGGCCTAGGTTCTGCAGGCTAACAACAACTGTGATAATAAAACATTTCCACACTAAAACAGTCAATTATTTAGTATACGTTTAAATACGACTGAATGTTGTATACTTTTTAGCCTTAAAAATTGTAAGCATGCGTTTCCATTTAAGGGGGATAGGTCACTGTCATCACTAATTTACAGTATTTTCCTCACTACAAGCATTCCTGATGGCATACCAATATTTTAGCGCTCTAAATGTTAGTCTATTATACCTTTATACATTTATAAATAATAATAAATTACTTCCATACTATATGACATTTGTTGGAAGATAAGAAATATTGTGTTGTTTCTTATCTTCCAACAAATGTCAGCAGGGAAGTAATTTATCAACTAACAATATAAAAATTTGTATCGTTCATTATAAAGTGAGCTCACTTGAAGAACATCTAATTTAGAAAAATAACTTAAAATTATTATGTATTTGGACCTCAGACATAAACTTTTGTGTACGGTATAACATATTATATACTCTGATGCATACTTTTAAACTGCCAGGAAAGTAAAAGTTACCTAAAAATAAAAAATAATTAGAGTTTCAAAAAGTGTTCATTTGATCCTGTACCACCTTTAGTAGACTAAGATTTAGAGCATGAAGTGATGAAAATGTTGGTACGCCTTCAGGAATGTTTATAGCGAAGAATACTGTAAATAGAGATGGCAGTACACCATTCCCTTTAATGTGTTGGCACGGGCATTATGACTGTGACATGAGAAAACAAAATTCGGAGTTTTAAAAAATTCCTAAAATGCAGGGACGAAGTAATGTGGAGCCCACATTGGTTGTTTTGCTAAACGAGGAACTTGGATAAGGTTCTTCGTCCATAACGTTGTTTTGAAACTCTTTTCATGTCAGCTCATTGGTCGCTACAACGATTGATTAGAAACAGATAGGCATCTCAAAATTATAACTGGGAAAATTAATTCTTACCGAAGACACTTGTTTTTATTCTACTGTATTAGAAGCACTGCAGTAAAATAACATAATATATGCTAGAACATTTTAAGCACAAGTCTCTCATGTAATGATTCAGGATGAAAAGCGTATATTTTGTGTGGTGATATCTTATAAAAAAAATCGAAGATGTGTTTTCATTTTGTCCGTAAATTGAATGCCTCGAAAAGTGACATTAAAATTTAATCTGTCATTTAAGAATGTGCTTAACTACATTGTTAGTCATAAAATCAGATTTGTCAATTTATGTTAATTTTGTGGGTAGATAGATCATTCAGAGTAAAAAGGCCTCAATTCCGTGGCACATAACTTGAAGTAGGATGTATAAAACATAATTCAGAATTGAAATGGCCCAACTACAAGATTGCCTGTTATCTATGTTTATTTGTTTGTGTGTAGTGTCTTGTATTTTACGCTATAATAACCTCTGCTTATTTATATCGGTTCTGTAACAAATTTTCCACCTCAAAGCTTCATGTTAGCTTCATTTATAAATATACATTTTTGAAGGGACTCAATTACCTGATTAAAATTTTTTCAGCTGCGTATTACGTATTACGGTTCAATTGAGTAATTGGAAGATTATATTCCTCCAACAGAATAAAATAAACCTGTTACATTAAACAAATACTTAACTGGTTTGAAAATAACAAGGGTTGGCTTACTCCTGTTAAAAATTATTTTTAGTTTATTGAACTCTTTCTTAAACGTATGATTCAATTTTATTACATTAAAGAATACAATTGAAAACTTCTGGATTTTGCATTGTTTAGACACGTTTCATAGTGTTTATGCTTAATACGGCGGTCGATGTAGGAACACTTCCCGCGAGAACCATGATTATTTTTGTCGTTTTACAACCTCCGGATTCGCGGCCGTGTTATAATTTTTTTTGTTATCTTGCTACGAAATGTATATTACTTAGCTTATTGTAATATTTCAGCTGTAAACTTTGACGGAACCTACATGAAATTATCTTTTGGGTCTGTCCTTCCAAATACAAATGAACCAAAAAATTACGATGAAGTGTGTATATATAAAACAACATTATATATTATGAGTGTACATATACGCACATATAGTCATAATCTTAAACGCATTATTAACACATTAAAGCTGATAACTTGAGTCGCAAAATAAAAAATTAAAAAATCGAAATTCTTCCACACTATACCAATGGAAATACGTACTGTATTTTCTCAGACAAGTGAATTTTCAAGGGTTGAAAGAGAGGGATAAGGGAGTGGGAGGGTGGAAATTAATTATGTCTTGTACAGAAGGGTTGAACAATCTACTGGTTACGTATGATTTATACTCCAGTAATCCCTGATATGCCGCAACCTGCACTACTGTATATGTTACCGGGGAGTCTATCACTCTAAATACAGGCGCTTACCATCATAGTGGGCTGACTGCTGAACACTCAGGGGAAGATTATGCTTAGAACCGCTGATTTTTGCTGAAAATAATTTTGCACCAATGTGTTTCAATGACTTATGTGCACTTCTGCAGCTCTGCTTCTTGATCAGCGATTTGTATAGTAATAAAGTCATGATACCAACTGAGAAATAGTATTTGTTTATTTTTAAAACTCAATTATGAAAACTTTTACCATTTATATTTTGTAACGAAAATTAAAAAAAAAAAAACAGTCATACCGTTATGCACTAATCCAAGTGTTTCTTAAAGTCATAGCAACTTCGTAAATACATTTTTCTGGATTTACACAATTCGTTCGCATTCAATCAGCGTTTAATGTTCAGCTGTTTTTATTTGAATTTTACCCAAACATTTGACATGAAACTACATGTAAATCACTTAATGACTTTCTATGAAACTTCAACGTAATTTCAAAGTGTATTTAACATTCATTGTGATAAGCATACCAGAATGGTAAAGTAGTTGAATTTTTAAATTTGCATTGCAATGTATAACAAATTTAAATCCTCATAACTACAGCAATTAATTTTTAAACTGTTAATATTCTCTGTATTTACACATTTATCACACTAGTTATTGATAGTGTATGATAAATATATAAAATGTACTAAAAATATGGAAAATAGTGTTTGCCACTTGACAGCTCTCAAAGGCGGAGCCAAAGAAGCACATTATGGGAAGTATTATGAAAAGTACACGTTTTAGATAACAAAATGTGGTTAAAGAATTAATTAAACCAAGATCTTGGATGGAACGAACGTTTGGTACGTTGTAGTTACTTAATTTACGTTAAGGAATATCATTCTGCACCCTTTTATTGTACATCGTGACCTCTGTATTGATGCCATTGTATTTCACAGTTTGTCGTAATTAGTCTAAAAGTTACTTTTGTTGCAGCTCTCTAAGACCTAACCTTTTCGTGTAAAACGCACCAAGAGTTAAAGTTGTAGAAAGACAAGGGCCTTTCAGAAATGAATGGGAGTCCACGTTGGCTGTAGCACGACGTCGCATCTACCCAACACAACTAAACTTTGGTGTAGGTTATTTACTACTTGTAATTTGTTTCCTGCTGTTTGTTCGTACCTATAATTCTTCAGCATTAACTGTAACGCTTGAGGGCAGGCGCCCGAGGTTCTTCATGTTTGACGATAATTATACTTCAAAACATAAACGGGAGCCGATAACATAAAATCGCTTCGTAACTTTGTTATGACTGGTTTTAACTGCGTACTCTGATTTTTTCGAGACATAGGACATCAAAATAGTAGCTAATTAGTTAATGTACGAAATTTCCTTTTAATCAATAAATTAGATAAAATATTTTTACAGTTTGTCTCGAAAAATTACATAACAAAGTAAAACCAATACGCAATAAAATTACAAAACAATTTTTCGATATCGGGGGCCCGTGCGTAGTAGATAAATATACACTGAAAACATCAATTAATTTCTACGCGTTCTTCGAAACCGATATGGATAAAATACTCAATGACAATCCTAGATAATGGTATTTGCCAACTTTATGAGTAAATATTTATCCAGAATTACTAATTCGTTACGCGTGATCTCTTGCGCCGCAGTTAAACACACGAGGTTCCGGCGTCAGAGATTGTGCCTCAGAAGTTCGTAACAATGGAAACAATTTTGTTTAAAACGTTGGCTAAAACTATTGTCTAGGATTGAAATTGTTTAATTTTCGCAAATTGGCTTCAAGAAACCTACAGTTATAGATTAATGCTTTCAGCATTGAATTATGTACCACGCCCTTTTAGAAGGATGATTTATTGCGGAACAATTGACTGACTGTTTTGCTAAGCATCAGTGTAATGAGTTCATTCCTGACGCTTTTCTTACGTAACTGGAGAGTTTCTGTTCGACTGGGCTAGTAACAATTCTGGTGCGCTACGACTTAACGTCTGTTATTCGTCTGTAAACAACTAGACCGTGCCACATAATCACCGTACAGTCATGTATGGCACAAAGCTCTATAATGATATGGGGAATATGCTGGAAGGAAACATTCTAGCGGTTTTCCACCATCTCTAAAATTCTTTACGAAGATACATGGTTAGAGACCTGAAAAATTCGCGTTTTCATTTGGGCATAAGCTAGAATTCCACAACTGTATGTTTGTGTCTCTTTGCAATTGGCTTTTGCCTTATTTGACACTTCCTGAATGTCTCTGAACCAACAATGAAAATGTAACTAATACGGCCCCTATATTACTTCAACAGTAAGCAGCTAACGATCATCTGCCATCTGCTTCACTTAAATATTCTTGCAGGCTAGCCTATATGTCAGTGAACCAGCGAATTTTTTTCCGTCTCTATACATGGTCAGTACTTCAACTTGCTGATCAGACATGACGCGAAAATTAACCAATTGTGTATAGGACGTGGTCCGTACTCTTCAAATGCCAAGTAATTATAATTATATCAACTACAATGTCGTGTCATTTAGTTTCTATATACCATGGTATTATGTGCCTAAAGTAGAATTTACACGACGAAAAATCTTATCTCGTATGAAATCAAACACATGAATTCATGCTAGATTATATGTCAAAGTCGTTAGAAAACATTACACAGAGAGGCCTTGCAGCAAACTCTCTCTTTGCAGGAAATTGCTTGATAGCATTTGTCGATATTCAAAAACTATCATGTTAAAATAATTATGAATGAATTATTTTAAAACAATCACCTACACGGTATAAATATTAGCTTCTTAAGTATTTTATGAATATCTGTGTTAATGTTGCTCCTTCCCAGACACCACTACGAATAAAACAACCTGCAGAGACCAATAAAACTAGCCAGATACGCCTTCGCACACAGTTAAATTATGGATTACTCCCATCTCTATGCCTGATATACAGTAGGTCACATGACCGGCACAAAACAACCAATATAATTGCACGTTCCGTCAAAGTTGTGGTCACTTGTACCGACAAACATTCCATGTTCTGTCTGATCATCTGCTTCGAGGTTTACCTTACATGATGAATTATCGTATGGGAATTACAGCGAGATCGATTTGTCGTATTAATTTTTCCATTTAACTATGTGTCATGAAAAGGCGTTTAACACGCAGGAGGTGTTTAAGCAGCTGTGAGTTGCCGAACTTCGTGAGAGCAGCTTTGACATTGGGCAAGGACACTTGTTTGAAGTTAATATCGGTGCAAAACCCACTGAGGCGTGAATGAAGGGTGAATGAATCATTGGGCAGCTGTACAAACAAACCACCGCGAGACACTCCGTGATATAAGAACCTCGGAGTCGGAATTCTGGTACTTGTGTACTAGCGAGCATCTGTGGGCACGAAGACTGTAGCTTTTTTGGCGTTAGCAGCCGGCCTGCTGTTGTTCTACGTCCTTCTCTCCCTCCTACCTAAGGATCAACAATCGGCCTCAGTCTCACATACGATGGCTTTCGTAGATGTTGATTAGGACTCACCGGCATCGTCTGATTGTCGGCAATTTCTAACTGATCCACCAACTGCGCTTGGACAAAGCTTATCCCTTTCTGTCAATCTGTACTAAAAACCATTTTCTCAACCTGTGAATCAAGGGCATGTGTAGCAAGTCTTTGGGCTACAGTCGAAAATGACATCACAGAGTCCTCGCACACAGAAATGTAGTATTTTGGCATCATGAGATCTTGAATATTTTTTGGACTGACGGAAACCCGTCCTTCAGGGTAGGCTTTTCCATTTGGTAGAGATGGTTTAACGTTAAGTCTTTCCGAAGCTGAAAGTGCTCTGCATCAAACTGTTGATGAATGTTTGTCACGACTTTTTATTTGCTGCCCCGGTTGTAGATGAACTTCTTATACGTGCAGATCATAAATAATTCCGCTTGAGCTCTATGTATGCCACGACCCTCACAATCGCCATAAAATACAATTTTCTTGTTATGTATTGGACATAAATTTTTGAAAGAGAGCATTTTGTCGGTTGCTACACTGTGAATGTGCAATACTGACATGGGACAAGAGTTCTGTGTACTTATCAGGAGTGTAGAGGCAATCTGTTCACCGGATCACTTTTCCTACGCATCCGAAACTGGTATCACACGGCAGGGGCGAGAGACCACACGATACGTAAAATAATGTATAATGCTTTCAAAAGTGTACTGACACGAGGACGGAGCAAATAAAAAACTTTACTACAGTGTGGTTTATATTTGTCCCAGTAGCATTATCACTGAGTAAGAGAAGTTTGATAACAAAATAACACTGTGACATTTTTTGTACTTTTACGAAGAAAATCCTTGGAAATCCAGTTGTCAATGAAATTCCTCGTAAAACTACAATATCTAGTTGTCCTTGTAATAAAATACAAAGTACATGTTTGTAAAATTACAAGCCATAGCCTTGTATTTGTACTTGAAATAAGGAAAAAATAAGAATTTTAAATGCCCGTTTTACCTTAACAATGACAGTAAACTTATTTATGAAATAACCTTCGAATAAATATATTTTACTCGAAATTATGTTGAAAAAGAATGAAGAAATTTCGTGGAAGCAGTTAGGTTCGAACCTGCATTCCCACACATACTTCGCATCTGAACCCTATACCACCGTAACGTCCGTATTATGGTCTTTTATGTTCATATACTTTCAATGTACACTTCGTGATAACCTCCCTTTTTAAATTTTGGAGTATGCAATCAATATTAAAATTCACTATAGTCCAGAAAAATTATTTTCACAGTACGTGGTTTTTGTATAACCACGTAATTTCCGGCGAACCTGTGATTTTGGTAGCCTATAAACATTTTCTCAATTTTTTTTTTTTTAAGAAAATTCTTGTAATTTTATAAACTAATATTTTACAAGGAAAATGTTTGTACATTTACAAAAGCTTGTAAAACTAAAAAAGTACTTTGATAATTATACAAAGAAATCTTTGTAATTTTACAGAATTTGTAAATTTACAAAGAAAATCTCTGTAAATTCTAATTTTATTTGAGTGATCTTAATATGTTTAATGTTTATTTCAAATTAATTCACATAAATAAAGTAAAAGTTTTAACTCTTCCACACCAAACAAAGAACATCACAGTATGTATGCGTGAAGGTTTGAAACACTTATTTATCGTTAAAATATCTTAAGAATACGTATTTTTCTACAGCTACATTACAAAGACGTCTCTTGTAAGTTACCAAGCAAAACATTTTACAAGGGAAGCCTTTGTATGCGTGTTAAAATACAAAGTATATTTTTTTTACGGAGAACATTTTTTTACAGTGAAGAGTCCACAAAATAAGGGAACTGTTTAATGTCCATAAGGTATGGGAAGTAGTTTAATGTCCATAAAAAGGTACCATCTTCGTCGGGATATTTCTTGCCCATTCCCTCATGATAAACATACGGGTATATTTTACTAGTTTTGAGGTTATGTATGCAGAATGCGTTAACCCATTACTGACGTACGTATAACACATCTTGCTCTGGAATCAGGGGGACTGGTTGATTTTGCATGAAATCGAACGCTATGACCACAGTTCGTGGATCATTATTAAGGCAGATATACTCTGCTTCGTATAACTTTATATAAATTTGACGGATGCTTAAGGACAAGAACTAACATTTTGTCATACGTAACACAACGCTAAACCAAGTTTACAGTACAAATGGTGAAATGGACATCTCAGGTACATTTTACAATAGACACTACATTACAAAATACTAAAAATTATTGCACATAAGTAGCTGTCATATTTCATTTAGTTATACGAATCACAGTATAGTTTCTAAAGCCGTTTGAAGAATTTTGGCACGTAATTTGTGTGCCACATTTTCTGCCGCCGTAAATCTGTCTCACACTTCACAGGCTGATTCTGGTCCATCATTTTCACAGAAAAATTTTCGCACGAAGAACCTTGAGACATTCCAAAAGAGTAATCAAACTGTTCTTGAAAAAACTAATGGGGAACATGTTATTTCACCTTTGCACATTCATGAACATCTACTGTACGACCTTTATATTAAGTCTAGTATCCAATTTTTTTTCTCCATAGTGTATCTACTTAACCTTGTATTTGGAGACACGGCTGTAGATTTTGGGGCAGAAATCTCCACTGATAGCTTTAGCAGTGCTCTTACCATGACCTCTCGGTTTTCGAGGACTCTTCCCGGGGACACAATTTGATGATATTTACACAGATATGGTTCTTGGTTTTTAGCTGCTACATCTTTGCTTGTATATGACTTATAAGGTTGTACATCAATCCTCGCATTTCTAATAACATTTTTCTTGTACTTACTAGGATTTTCTACATCAATTCTTCTCTTCATTTGAACACTGTCCCTCACTGTTTTCATCAGAATCACTGGGAATTTTTTTAGAATGTTCAGAAAATAATTAATAGTTTTTTAGTAAACATATATAAAATTTGAGTGTTTATTACAGTTCATAAAAGTTAACACACATGTGCCGTATATGGTAAACAATGGTAAACTTTGTAGCCACAATTCACAATTATAAAGACGAAAGAAAAATGGGTGAAACAATAATACCAATTCAAGGTGCTTTGGCCAAAAAAATACTCCGATGCCATTTTGTTAAATTATTATTTATTTTGTAAGTGTAAATTTTTTATAATGGAGTATTTTGAGGCTAGTAACCCAAACTATATAATTTTTTCCCAGTACCGCGTGCAGGCCTTTGAATGAAACAACTAACATAAATTCTTCTTATTTAAATTACAAATCGTAAATACCAGATTTAGTATGTTTGGCATGACAATCACGAATTAAATTTATAACATGTGACATATTATAATTAGTTTAATGCGATTAATGTAGAACATCTGCTGCCATTTCAGATTTATTTCTTTTTTTACAACTGTTGCTTCAAATTTATTTTTTCTGCAACATGCTACTGCAGAATGTGATTTGGCAGACTGATTAATTACATTAAAACTTGAATAAAAAGATTTTATTATTTGAATTTACTGGATTACAGATGGTTAATATTAAAAAAAAAAAATTATGCTTTTGGTAAATACACAAGTCAAGCCAGTGAGAGAAAAATTTCGTTATTTAATAGTCTTGCCAAGTAATTTCTTGCGCCTTACCCCGCACAAATATTAAGACGTGAATCCAAAGAAAAGTTATAAAAATAATGCTTACCTAAAATTGCTGCGAATGTTCCATCATAATTCCAATGTTATAAAACAATTACTTTTTTTTTTCCTCGCTATTGTTGCACTCCTCAGAGTAGCGAGCAGCGAACGATATACTAAGCGAGCGGTAACAAAGGTAGTTTTACCGGTAGCTTAGGGCAACGTAAGTTAACCTCATGTTTTGCGGAAAACAGCCACTTTGCTCCGCTCTTATCTAGCCAGAGGATAAAAAGCACTCACCTGTCAAAGTTAAATATTTTGACGTTAGTGGCGTCAGAGAATAAGCGGAAACATTCTGTTTTTCCCCCGTGCCTGCTTTCCAACTGACGCGCAGTTCAGTGTTGTTTCAACACACAAGACACATACTCAGTGTCGGCACGATAAGAATGCCTCATGTTTCAGTTGTACAACTTTAGCGACCAGTAGACTTCTCGCTGCACGACATAAATTTCCCGTATAGGCGGTTCGGGATAAAGTGAGCACTCGAAAAGCCCTGCTGTGTTTCTGTTTTCAGCCAATTCGTATCTTTTCGCACATAAAAACAAAAAAATAAAATATTTTTGTATTTAATTAAAAATGCTGAGTTTTGAAATGAAAATTTAAAAATTTTAAAAATTATTTTAAAATACAAAAAATTATTTATTTTTTATTTTATACAGTTCAAATCATAGCCCATAACATCGTTATACACTGTGAATTTTTTCGGTTTGGTTTGTCAGTTGGTTTTAGTGGCGTGCATAAAACCGTAAGGTCGAAATTTTGACGTTTACGACTCATTATGCAAAAACTATGAGAGATACAACAATTTTCCTAGAGGAAGATTTAGTCACAATTTATGTCTAAAATAAGAAAAAAAAAATCTGGTACAAATGTAAAAACAAAAAAAGACGTTGAAAACTGAGGTGAATCGCGTCCTTAACGGCTATCGACGGGAAATGTCCAACCTCTCTGGACACATCACTTGATGTTTGCGCGGGTATAGGTGATTCGGAATAAAGTGAGCACTCAAAAACGCCCTGATTAATTTCTATTTTCTGCCAGTTTATATTTTTCCGCTACATGTAAACATCAACATTACCACGTGCTTTTATTTGCATAGGCTTGTATAATGTTTACTTTTACGTTACACTGCTCCGATAAATTTTAGCTACAATATGTACTCATTAAATGCACGGGTGTTGAATATCTGCTATACTCAGTAGTAATCCTAGTTATAAATACCTGCGAGTTAATGTCTTATAACACTGGTTTCTCTGCGTCTACTCTAACGGCGATATTACCGTTACGAATCTCGTAAATGCATGCACAGTATATTCAAACTTTTAAATTAAAACCGCCACTAAAAACACACACGACACACGCAACTCAAGAATTCAAGTTCCGTTCAGCATATTGTAATGTACGACGACGACGCACGTAAAGAGAAACAATA
>PNEQ01100121.1:0-22271 GCA_003012365.1 Medauroidea extradentata | reverse complement strand
TTTATATTTCAACTATCACTTGCGTTATTTTTCCGTTAAATGCTACGGGAGTCGGGCAATTCGCTCGAGAGAAGACACTCGGAATCTCGATTTTCTCATTTTTTGGGGACAAGGGTCGGTCATATCTACCGCTCAACAGTGTGACGTCTGGCTACTGATATCAATTTATATTTACATTATTACGTTAATTAATTTCCCGTAAAACACTACCACTTTGCAGAAAAAATGCAATTTAAAAATTTTCCGTATTAGGTTTTTGGCGGTTTAGGTAGGGGGGTGGGGGTGGGCAAAATAAGCCGCTATCGAATTTACGAAGGTAGCGATTTTACGAATGCGATGAGAGGAACCGTGAGTATTCGTGTATTAATGGTGTTTGAGTGGTAAGAGGTAATGGTGCAGCCTCCCAGTACTATTGAAATTTAATGAGTAATAGGTAATTATATGCTTTGTTTTGGAAGTTTGTTACAATAAATTAATGCTTACAAGTGTGATTAAGGTGATACTGTGAAGTGAAAATTTGGGTGCTGCTATAAATCAATTGTATCTTTAACTTATTTTCTTTTTTGTGGAAATTTGTGATGGTGAATATGGTTAATTTGAACAAGTAAAGCAACTGTATTAGTGGTAAAGTCATTTGGTATTATTAGTGTTCTTCTCAGGGTTGATCACAATAAGTAGTTGAAGTATTAATGGTATCAGTTGAATTTGTTATGAAATGTGTACCTTGAGTACCTGTAGTAAATTACCTTTGTAAAAGTGTATGCTAAACTGGCTTTGATCGCTCTTGGAATGTTTTAATCTTTTTTTTGTGTTGGTGTGGTGCCATAAAGTATGCCTAGACGTAGTAAAATTACAGTTTAAATTTTCTATTTTTTTGTGAAATGTATTGGGTACCTATAACAAATGTTTAGTGAAGAATGAATATACATACATACAAGTGAGATGTAACCATTGTAGAGTTGAGGTGACAACAGAGATGGAATGGCATTGTATTTTAAAATTTGTTAGCACATTATTATTTTGAACCTTGAAAACACCACCAAGCAAATACCACACTTGTCTTTGATACACAAGCTAATTTACTAAGTACTTTGCTACTCTTGTTTTTGTGAATTGCTGTTTGGAGTTCTGTAATAAATTACATTAATGATGATATTAGTTTATTATAAATTGATTTAATATTAAGGATTAAGGTTTTAACTGAATTCAAATCCATTTAAAGTGATCATGACTGAGCATGATAGTGTTGTAACTTGTTCATTAATAAATTTGTTGAATATTGTGAACATGGATCTAAGTATAGACTTCTTATCATGTAGAATCATAAAAAATAAATAATAATGAGTGACATAACACATTAGTGAATTTGCTGCAACCTTTCAGTTTATACTGCTCTCGACTTGTAGCAACAGGCTAGGACACCCAAGGGTTTATTTGATTTGTTTTGGTTTGGCATAGTTTTTTTGTTGTTAAAGCTTGGTCTGTTGGTATTTTTGTGTTGTTTACCATCTCGTGGCCGTTGATGGCTGTTAACTTGAAGTAAAAGGGAAGTGCTGTAAAAGGAAGGGTATTATGCAGAGAAAGGGTTATGTGAAGAAGTTGTTTTAGTGTGTGGTGATGTAATTGTTGGTTTTTGGGCACCTTCGTCGTTGGTCCAATGGGGAGTACCCAGTGTTTAGGTCATTCTCGTCGTTGTTCCAAAGGAGTGTACCATATTTTTGGGGAGTGATAAGTTGATGGTTCAGACTTCCTGTAATCAACTAAACCTTACAAAGCCAACTAAGTGTACAGGATGTGATTTATTAGTATTAAGAAAAGTCATGGTTTGCAGATTGAAAAAAATGTTACGGTTAAATTAAGGGTGCAACAACAGTGTGCTGCCACAAGCCGATGAATAAATTTAAAAGGTATATTTTTCAATTGATTTTTTTTATTGTTTACATTATGTATTATATTTATATACTGTGGTGCTAAATAAATGTTTCAAGCACAGTAGTGGAGTAAAAGAAAATAATTATGTTAAAAATATACTGGATTTGGATAAATTTTTAAGTGTGGTGGTGTTTTAGAGGTTAGGAAAACAGAAATTTGGTAATAATGTAGAGCGTGCTAGTAGGAGTGATTTGCCCAAGTGCCCATGTGTATTCATTGATGTAGTATAGTTTATGTAACTCAAGTTGACGTCAGATAGCAGGATCATACAGGGTATTATTGATCGCATGTTACCGAGTGCCCAAGTGCATCGATCTGTATGACCTTTGCCCGTGAGTGTGCAAGATCTGCGGCAATTAGCAATAGATATTGATCGCGAGTTGTCCTTGGACGCTGATTACTATCGGAATGTTCCGGTAGGGAGGTGACATCAGGAAGGGAATATGGGCGACTCAAGCGTGCAGTCGGGTGGTGACAGAAGGTGCACGATTGTACCCAAAAGGGGGTTCAACCAGGTTTCGGATGCTGCTAGGCAGGTTCTTGTGAAACGTATGCCCTCTAGGATGGGCGCAGATCCTGCTACGTTGTGGTGCGCGAACTGTAACCAATGCCATCACATAGCTCGTGTGTGTACACTCCCGGTCACTGAACGTGAGCGCCGAGCTTGTTTTCGTTGTGGAAGGGAGGGGCACACACGGAAATATTGTCAGGGAAGCTGAATACCATCGCTCCTTTGCGCGTCGAGAGTAGGCGACAGGCGGATTCGTTGGTGACGCGCATGGACAGTTTCGTGAGTGTGTCGTACGGTGTTGTACGAGCTGGTTTGGTTGATACCGGCACCTCACATAGCATTGTAAGAGATCAATTCTGGTAATTTTTGCTGAGTCGAGACTTGAATTTATGGTCTCGTTGGGATAATTAGAGTGTTTTGGAAACCAGTGTAGCAAATAGACGTGTTGTTAAGTGTACGCGATCTGTCATGTTGCACTTCAGGATTGATTGTTTTTCTTGAACACGTCGCTTTTGGGTGGTGCAGGATTTGATTGCCGATTTGGTTTTCGGTATTGGCTTTTTGTATCACACCCGCGGTGTGGTAGACGTGCATGTTTTATGCCTAAGATTTAAATTTGCTCCGACAGTTGCTTGTCTTTCGCAAAAGTATCAGATTTCTTCGAGCACACATTTAGGGTATGTGTATGGATTGTCTGGTTCAAATTTGAGCTGTAATAATGGGGTGCAAAACCTCATAAATAAATTTTCTTATGTTGTAACCACACACATACGAAAGTGTGACTTACAAGTTTGCGGTGACAGATGGCGTACCAGTTAGAGTGCCCTTCTATTACTATAGTCCGCCAAATTTAGCGATAATGCAGCAAATTGTGGATAAGATGTTCCGTGAAGGAGTTATTTCACCTTCGTCAGATTATGCGAGTCCGGCATTTCTAGTTAAGAAGAAAGACAATGTATTAAGATTGGTGACGGATTCGTCTAAAGTTAATAAAAAGATATTTCAGATCCGTTTCCAACCCCTACAGTGGATGCTGCTCTACAGCATTTAGGGAAGTCCAAAGTGTATTCCGTACTTGACCTAAATGCTAGCTTTCATCAGTGTCTCTTGCACCCAGATTGTCGGAAGTATACAGCGTTCCGCACCCCTTGGGCGCAATTTGAATTTAACCGCATACCTATGGGAGCAAAGTTTAGAATGTAAGCTCTGTCAAGAGTTCTAGATCACGTTTTGTCTGATTTGAAATTTAAATGTGTGTACAAATACTTGGACAATATTATTGTGTATAGCGCTGATATTAAGGAGCATTTGGAGCATTTGCATCTGGTATTGACCCGGTTGTGTTCAGTCGGCCTTACCGTGAACCCGAGCAAGGTTACTTGGGCAGCACCTTCCGTCAAGTTCTTGAGATATATAGTGTCTGAAGGGCGTTTAATAATGGATCCCGAGAGAGTGCGCCCCATGGTGGAATTTCCCCTTCCCAAGACTGTTCGCAGAGTCTCTCGTTTTTGGGGTTGTTGGGATATTATTCCAGGTATACCCCACATTTTTCGGAGGCTGCCGTGCCCCTTAATCGCTTGAAGCGAAAAAATGTTGAGTTTGAGTGGGGAGAAGAGCAGGAATGCAGCTTCCGCAAATTGAAGCCCGCTTTGGCAAATGCGCCTTCTTTATACATGCCTGACTTTGAGCTTCGATTTGTGTTGCATGTTGACACGTACAGTGTGGCGAGCGGGGCAACGCTGAGTCAACTGAGGGACGATCGGTTATGTCCTGTCGGTTTTGCCAGCAGAACGTTGACCGACAGAGAACGGCGGTTAAGTTCTTTTGAAAAGGAGGTTCTAGCCTGCGTGTGGGGAACCTCCAAATTTGAGTCGTTCTTGAGTGGCGTAGATTTCGACCTGTGTACGGACAACCAGGCTGTTACTTGGCTGCTGGGGCATTCAAATGACTTCGGCAAACTGGGCCGACGGGCAGTTCGTCTATCGCGGTTTGGGTTTGTGATCCAGCATATTCCAGGTTCCGATAATGCAGCTGCAGATGCATTGTCGAGAATGTTTGATCCCGTGGATTATGAGGTCGATCCTCCGGACCTCGTGTGCTCTGGTAGTCTGAATGCCATGTAGACCATTAGCCCCAGTTTTTTTGAGACACTTCAGGAGGCTCAGTCAAAGGATCCGGTCTGCCGTGACTTGGTGGCCGCGGTACAGAAGGGTGAATTAGGGCCGTATGTTGTCTCAGACGGTCTTCTAAGTTATGTTGGACATCATGGTGGAGTAAAGCGTTTGGTGGTGCCCGAGCATTGTAGGGCTGAAGTACTAGCCTATTATCACTCTTCTCCTTTTGGTGGACATTTCGGTAGGCAAGGAAAGCTTAGAAAGCTGTGTGGACGATTTTATTGGCCCACGGTTAGCAAGGATGTTGTGACGCGCCCCTGTTGTCTTGCTTCTTGCTGCGTGTTGCTATTTGGACTATTGCTGTTGTAGTCTACTGCAGTTGGTGTTGAGGTTATGTTATGAAGTTTGCGCGTGCTCCGGATAGCTCAGTTTGATTTAACTTAAGGGTTGACTAATCAGCGTGACTTCATCAATAACCACTCACTCAGTCAACGGTTGATTTATTTTTTGTTTAACTTTGACAGATGTTTACAAAAGGCGGTTATTTACACATCACAAATAAACCCGTCAGCTGTCCGGCGTTACCATGTCTGAGCGCGAGTTCAATAAAAAAAAACAAGGTAATGATCACTTATTCGTACCAAGTGCCCTACAACTAACGACCGCTTCGGGCCCGCGCCCAGCACAAACTATTCTACCCTCAAGACTGCCTCGGGCCAGCGCCCGGCACCAACTGTTCTACACTCCAGACCGCCTCGAGCCCGCGCCCGGCATCAACTGTTCTCTCACGGCAACGGACATGGTAACAAATAGCGCACACGGCGGAGTGATACAACAGTATCCAAAATTTAACAAAACCAGTAAAATTACACTTAAACACATAACAAACGATTCCAAAATTTCCGTTTATAGGTTTTACATTGAAAGAAAATTCTTTATCCACACAAATAATATAATTGAGGACAAAAAGTGCGCAACAGCGGAACTACTTTCGCGGCGCAATACCCTAAGCAACCCCCTGTGATGGCTGACCTACGTGCGTCAATAACCTACGTCATGGAGAGAATTCCATGAAGCAAGCGATCAACCACAACGTCGGCGCCAGAAATCCTACAGCCTGGGGAAGCTTGCAACACCTGAAGTTACTCACTTCACCAGGGAAAATTTAATAATAAGCTAAAATTGCCAAAACTCAAAAATTGGTCAAAATACAAGAAAAAGTTATATCAACAAAAATAATTAAAATTTTACTGTGGTCAATTTGAAACCAAACAAGCCAGGAAAATAATCAAATGACTTTACTTTAAAATTCCTTGACTATATTTATATTGAATTTTGAAAAGGTGAATTTAAATTAACATGTCCCCAATTACTAGGTTATTGAATTCTGTTGTATCATACCGGACACCTGACAAACTCACCCTGAACATTACATATAGCCTGTTAAGAAAGATTTACATATAAATTTAAATAAGAAAATAAAAACACCTTATAAATATTTAACCAAGATGGGGAAGTGGCTGAACACTTCACAATGTGCATCGCTATGTCCAACGTTGTGAGTTGTGTTTGCGTGTAAACCCTGCGCAAAATTCTAAGGTTGGTTTGTATTCGGTAGATTCAGTCCCCTACTGTTGGGAAGTTCTACATTGTGATGTTTTCGGCCCCTTGGTTCGATCCATGAAAGGAAATATGTATATCCTTATTGTCTTGGATGTGTTCTCCAGTTTTGTGATCCTGATGGCCTTGCGGTCAGTGAAGAGTAAAGAAATTACTAGTGCTGAGCGAACCTCTGTTTTCATGTTTCGAACCGAACCGAACTAAGGCAAAAAAAATTCGAACTGAACCGAACCGAACCTAATGCAAAAAATATTCTTTCGAACTCAAACGAACCCATGAAATAATATTTTTGGAACTAAGCTGCTACAAAGAAATAACCACACTATACATAAAATAAGAAAAAAATATGGGGATTATATAAAAAACACAACAAACAAAACAACGGTGCACAACAGGCGGCCAAGCGAGTTACGAATGTCGTAAAAAAAAACTTCACAGTAGGTACACCACACGGTAAAAAAATTACGTTAATATTATGTTTTATTAAGCAGTCTATATGAGTGTACGACATATAAATTTGGAAAAGTGAATCCCGTTAGTTATCCATTACAATTAGTAACAAATTGTAATTCCTATAACAGTTTTTAAGTTTCATAGGAGACGCAACTGCAAATAACTAAAGTTGGTATTGGTAACCATTAAATCGCCACGCCGTGGCCGCCATATTGCGACCTTTGTCCGTGCTGTGTTTACTTTTTACCGTGTTTACGTTTATGACCGACTGCAGAATTATATTCAATAAAGAATGAATTTAAAACACCAAGAAGCACAATACATTATGTCCGACTTCTTTCCATTTCATTTTTTTTCCTTAGGTGTTTTTATCTGCTCGTATGAAAGGTAATGTAACTTAAGTTTGTGTAGGTAGAAAATTAGGCCAATTGGTCTCGACGTAACCCTATTTATTTTATGCCGTAAAATAAGGAAATGAATCACGGATGTTTGAAGTGAAATTTCACAGTACGTGTACGCATACGCAAATCTATTTCGGACACACAAACAAAGATCTTTTGCGTTTCAAGATTACGATGCTAATTATCTGGTACGTCGTAACATATTTCTTGCCTTTTTTTACCTATTTTATCGTAGTACAAGCCTATCAGTTCGAAAAACTTGTTTTTCTAAATCTCGAACGTTCGGTTTTTCAAACATTTTTTGAGACGAACCGAACCGAACCCTTATGTTCGGTTCGGTTCAGTTCGAAAATTTCGAACTTCGCCCAGCACTAGAAATTACGAGAGTGTTATCTGATAGGGTGTGGTCTGTGTTCGGTCCTCCGGTCAATTTGGTGACCAATAACGCTCCATATTATGTATCTGTGGAGTTCCGGAACATGTGTTTCCGGTGGGGAATTTCACGTTTTACCTCTAGCCCTTATTTTCCGTGTGGAAACAGGGTGGAGAGATTCAACAGGAATCTGAAATGTACCTTGTCCGCCCCCTATCATTCCCAGCAAGCATTCTGGGATCAGGATTTAGACTTAATGGCGCAAGAGAGCGCCTGAGCGCAGAAGTGCTGGGTCGTCTTTATGATAAGCGGGAACGCTTACAAGCGCGTTATAATGCTCAACGCGTTGCGTCCGACTTTGAGGTCGGGCATTCCGTGTTTTGCAGGTCTTTTGCGCTCCCTTCACGACCCGACGATCGTGGGAGTAAGCTCATGACCCGGTTTGTAGGTCCATTCAACGTGGTTAAGCTGTTGGGCCCTAATACTGTGCTATTGGCTGATCCTTCCTCAGGGCGTATCGTCAGGAAGGCGCACGTGAGCCAACTAAAACACTCTGCCAAGCTGGATCATACTTGTTAATGTGAAGTTTTAGTTATGTTACAGAGATGTGGGGGTACCAAGCGACGTTGTTCCTTCGGAAACGGCCATTCATTCCTGCAGCATGAAGACAGAAGATCAGCTGGAGTAGGACCGGCCATTTTCCTTCCCTTTTAGTTCCGTCTGCCACCTCCTAGTAGGGTTTTGGGTTGGAATTGCAGGCGGAGGTACAGTCACTTAGTGTTGAGTGTTGTGAGTGTTTGTGGAGAGTAGCGTTGTGTGGTTACTAGTTTTATGTGTTCTTTGTGATTGTGTTGTAGTATTTGTTTGTTGCCCGAGTCTTTCTTCGTTTTTCGTTATGTGTTCTTTGTTATGTTTGTTGATTTGTATGTATTTTATGCGCCTCTGGAGGAATATTTTAAAATAAGTTTGCAGTGTAAACAATGTGTCCTATGTTACAATATGTGTATTGTGTTTGAATAACGTAAGGAAATGAGTGTTTGTAAAAAACAAGGTGCTATATAGTATGTACATAGATGTTGTTTATTGTAATGTTTTACAAGAATTCCTGTAACTGATACGCTTATACTTATTCAAGACTAATATGTTTGCTAATATGTATTTAAGGGAATTAATTTCAAATAATCATGTGCTGGTGTAATCCTGCATGGAAATATTGTTTAGGATATTAATTTGTTGTTACTTACAAGGGCTTTGATATATTAGGATGTATATGATCACATTTTTATTTTTTGTTTACATGTGTCCGGGCCGATCGATTCCTTTTCCTTACCCTTCAAACACGAGAGGTTTCTACGAGATTCTTCGGAGTGGGATCTTCGATCTGGCGAGGGTTTCTGAGCACCCTGAGGTTGGGTGTGGCACACTATCCCCAATGATGATAAAAGGGCCGGTTTCGAGACCTTCATTCAAGTGGCATGACAGTATGTCTGTGAGACCCTAGCGACATTTTGGTGGGGGGAATTGAGCTGGTCAGCTCACCTCCCCATGTGCCCTAAATGGTTGCTTCAAGTGAGTGACAATAATTTTCCTGAACTGACGTTTTTCTGGCTTGTGACTTTGAATTGTGCGCCGTGTGTAGCCCACCAACGAACTCGTTATCCTCTCCCTCTCTGACTCTGATGCGCTTCGCGCAGCTTCGAGGATGTTTTGCCAGGTTCGGCTGTCTTCATGCTTTCCCCGTTTACCCCTCCTCTTCCGAGCCTAGGCGTGCCTTCCCGAGCGGTGCTGGATCACTCCTCCTCCGTCCAGCTTGCGTGTGTTCTTACCGACGCGGCACCATGCTACCGTTCTTTAGTTTCTGGTAAGTTTTGTTTAAATTTGAGCCCGTTTTGCTTTGAGTTTGGTCATTAATTTTTACTTATCCTTGTGGAATTTGGCGATGCGGTGCCGTTTCGGTCGCGAGGGGATCGGAAGTCCATTTTTCGTATTTGTTAATTACGTGTAATGATTCTATTTGTTCTGTTATTTGGCATTGGATATTTAGTGATCAGCCTGAGGGCATTTGATGGGTGTTTTGTAACCTTTACCAGTATTAAATGTGAGTTTGTTAAACTTTAATACTGTTTCTGTCACGGTAGTAGTCTATCCCGTGTCCTATTAGAGTGTAAGTACTGTATATACTCGTGTATAGTGCTCCCTCGTGTATAGTGCGCACCACGATTTTTGCAACACGTCACAGTGAAAAAAATTTTTAGTGCATGGCAAGTATGTAAAAAAAAACATGGGAGGATGAGCTGAGCGTATGGTGAAACAGCACGAGGGACGCTAAGATGGAGGGGTCAAGGAAGGAGGGGGGAAGAAAGGACATGTAGCTGGCAACATATAAAAGAGAGAGGAAAGATAACATTCACACCGGTTAAGAGTGTGAAGAGTGTGGTAACGAGCCAGGAGGGGTGGGGTGGCTTGTCTCTGCCAAGGTCGCTTACTGTCTGCCAGCCCTCGCCTTGCAGGTGTGTGCCTTGCTCTGCTGTGCCTGCAGCTTCCAGCGTGCCCCCCCCCCCTCTTCTACTAATCCATTGAGATACCCTCACCCCTAAGATAACATGCTTTGACAGCAGCAAGCTTGCCTTTTTTATCTCTCCTGGTGTGTTTGAGGGGGCGGGGGAAGGAAACAAAGGAAAGACTCTTTTTTTTTCTTCCTTCCTTTCCCATGAAAAGATAGCTGGTCACGAGCCAGCGCCAGCGCTGGCAAATACCATTCCCGGGTGGGGGATGGGGAAGGGGGAAAAAAGCTGAGAACAATAACGCCTTTTTCTTTCTTTCTTCCCTATGGACCGATAGCTTATTATGAGACGTCAAAATTAACTTTTAGGGATTTAGCAGCGGCGCCGGTTACTACAGAGCAAGGCAAGAGAGGAAAGGGGGAGAAAAAGAAAAGGAAGAGGAGTAATGATGGAAGAACCTGGCCTTGAGAACGTTCTCTCTCTGCCTCCCACTGTTGACACCTGTCAGTTTACCACTATAACTTCGGCTGAATCCCCCTCCCCAATAACGTACGACCACGGGCCTTTTTTTCCTCTGCTTCCTACTCTTGACACCTGTTAATTTATGGCTTTAACTTCGCCTTCTCACCCAACCCCCTTCCCCTCACCCTCACTCACCCGACCGCTGACATTTCTTTCACGTATTTTTTTTCTATTTTCCGAGCATAGTACGCACCCCTGAATTTTTATCAGTTGTTTTGGAATAAAAGTGCGTGCTATACACGAGTAAATACGGTACGTCGCCTGATGAAGTGAGAGGTGAGGTATAGTAAGGAAACTTGTGCCTAGTACTGAGTGGTTGCGCTCGTGCTAGATTTGTAGGGATGTGTTAAATTGTGCCTACGAGATTCGGGTATAATGTAATCGTTTCATCTAATTTTCAAGACGAGAAAACTGATAAAAATACTTCCATCGCGTATGTTTTGTTTATGCACCAAAGACGTTCATTATGCTCAAGTACGAGGTACGATACTGTGCTGGGACAGCACTTCCCTTCTGAAGAGGACATACATAGGAACCTAGTGCCTACGTATTTTGTGCCACCTGAACTATCTATGCACTAATCACCGTGCCCCCGTGTTGGTTATGAATACTGGACATGTGTTTACCGATGTAGTGCTTCTGAACTGTAGTGTCCGCACGCCTCGCCACTTCGCACATCTTTGGTTCTCCTCGGCAGTCTTAGTTTTCCCCTTCCTTCGGCCGACCTACCTCCCCTTCCCCTCCGCTACCGCTGCCTGCCCTCCGGCTGTCACTTGTGATATCACTCTTCGTTCTGCCCCCGACCGGCTAGGTTCTGCCTCTCCACTCTCTACCTCTACACTCGTCCGGCAAGTTTTGGTAAGTGCTATTTTGTCTTTGTGCTTTGGTAATATGATTAACTGAACCACGACTTCATTTCCTGTTTGGATTAACTTTGTAACTTTCCCATTTTGCTGTATTAATTTTCATGCTCTTTTCCGTTTTTGTAATTTCATGCGCCATTCGGGCGTCGATGTGGAGAGTGGATTGGAGTCGAGGCATATTTTTCTCTGGATATTTAATAATTAAACTCAATTTATTTACCTAGTCTGGGAGGACGTTTTGGTTAAGGCAGTTGTGCCCGCAACGTATTTTGTATTTTGAAAGTTATACACTAGACCCCCGATTTTACGAACCCTGGATTTAACGAAGGTAGCGATTCTACGAATACAATCTAAGGAACCCTAAAAAAATAACAAAATTCTATGACCAAAAAAATTGTAAGGAATTACATTGACAATGAATAAACATATATTATCTAATTCACTGCAATAAAATTTGAATTGTAGAGTTGCAGTATTAGTTGGTAAGTCACAATATCAGGGCTACCACTCACAGTGGTAGCTCAAATAAATGAGAAAACTGACTAATATAGTGCAAAAAATGACTAAAAAATGACGAATTTATCATTTTTGAAGATGCACATTAAAACGCAGTGAATTATAAACATAGGTATGGCACTGAAACAACACAAGATCCATTGGTCTAAAAACTTTTTATAAATGTTAAGACACTTAGTGAAATGACAAATTTACAACCACAAAAAACGAAACGGACCTGTGTTAACTTGTGCACTAAAAAAGAAAACTATTTTCACTAACCGTCAGTTATAAAATTGTTTTACTCATATTTCAAAACCACAGATCATTTTCTTAATAGAAATGTCACTGGTAATAACAACTATGACAAACATACCAACTAAGCAAGTAAGCTCGCCAACATAAAACACTTACTAGCCTACTAATAAATTATATTAGCTAGAATATCAACATACCATGGTAACAATTCACAGGTTACTTACAGACAAAATTCGAAAATCCTTTAAACTACCACATTTCCTTACTGAAGCAACTTTTAGTCTGCACATTTACAGAACAAAAATTCTGAACTAATAAGATGTAAGCATAAACAATCCACAAATTTCAAACAATGGATTTTTGTGGTGCACCACAATGCTGACAATGATGCAATATTGCTACTTAAAATTATTTAGGCTCCTTTTTAATAAAAACTTTTAAACAAATTAGTTTTCTATTTTACCGTACGTTACACTTGCTCGCTTCTTTGTTGGAACTGATTCATTCATTACCTTGCAAATGAGATTTCTTTGAAGTCTTTCATACCAACTGCAATTTTTTTGGCCTCCTATTTGCTATTTTTTAGAGTTTATCAACAGTTTCTCTTTTCGCATTCTGTTTGACGGAAGTAGGCCCTAATTGAAAATCTCCCCCATCAATTTCAATCAGTTTCGCATATTTTTCATTTGTTGAAATAGTTATTTTTTTTAATTGTCATGTTGTATTGATCAAGAAAAGCTTTCTCCATTTATTATTCCATATGCCTGCATTTATGGGTAGATTAAGCACTGGCCAGCAACTCTTTGCTCATTATGGCATAGTGCGGTCATTTTTTGTAAGTCTTCATTGGACAACATTTAGCAACCGTTTAAGAGTGTGTGGTAGATAAACAAATGCTGAAAACATCAATCGATTTCTATGCTTTTTTCGAAGCCAATATGGATAAAATACTCAAAGTCAATCCTAATGTTATTTGCCAACTTTATGAGTAAATATTTATTTAAAATTACTAATTCGTTATGCGTGATTATCATTTATTCAAAATAGGTCATTCTACAGAAAAAAATATTACTATTTCAATAAACTCTCTTTGAGGCTTTCTTGCAAATAACTTACAAAAACGGTTGTTGCGGCCGCAAGGATCTATATTGTCGGTGATGTTTTTGCTTAATTTCAAGCAAAAGAAAGGTCATATATCCGCTTCAAGCGTATCTATTTATTCAAAATACTTCATTCTACTGAAAAATATTACTATTACAATAAACTTTATTGCGGCTTTCTTGTAAGTAACTTCCAAAAACGGTCGTTGCGGCCGCAAGAATCTATATTGTCTGCGACGTTTTCGCTTAATTTTGAGCCAAAGACAGGTCATATATCCGCTTCCAGTGTATATATTTATTCAAAATACTTCACTCTACTGAAGAATACCACAATTTTAATAAACTTTATTGTTGCTTTCTTGCAAATAACTTCCAAAAAACGGTCGTTGCGGCCGCAAGTATCTACATTGTCGGCAGCGGTTTTGCTTAATTTTGAGCCAAAGGCAGGTCATACATCCGCTTCCAGTGTAGCTATTTATTCAAAATACTTCACTCTACTAAAAATATTACTATTTCAATAAACTTTATTGCGGCTTTCTTGCAAATAACTTCCAAAAACTGTCGTTGCGGCCGCAAGAATCTACATTGTCGGCGACGTTATTGCTTAATTTTGATAAAAAGAAAGGTCGTATATTTCCGCTTCCAATGTATCTATTTATTCAAAATACTTCACTCTACTGAAAAGTATTGCTATTTATATAAACTTTATTGGCCTTTCTTGCAAATAAATTACAAAAAACGGTAGTTGCGGCGGCAAGAATATATATTGTCGGCAATGTTTATGATTTATACTGAACTAAACAAAGGTCGTAGATCCACTTCAATGGCATACTTTTAAAAACAATGTGTTTGCTTTTCAAAATAAATGTGTACCATTTTATAAAAATACGTAATTTTTGCACCAAAGCCGATTGAACGCCGATTCAATGATAAAAAAAGGTAAATGTCGACATTTTAGTGGTCCGGGATCGCCGATTCAATGATAATAAACGGCGACTGTCCACATTTTAGCGGTCGGGGATCATGGAAAATTTGCCGAAATTCTAATGACGACCCCTCTGAAATAACGACCGTATTCCCCGGAACCCTGAAGGGTCGTTAAATCGGCAGTTGACTGTACCAATGACCAACAAAAAATGAGAAAAATGACTCTTTTCTCTAAAAAATGAGAAAAAAATGACAAGACTTAATAAAAATGACAAAAAATGAGAAAAATGACCAAACGGCAGCCCTGCAATATTAAAAATAAAACAAAAATAGTGAAAATCCGTTAAAAAATGTGGCAGTGACAGTTCAAAAACCACGTGGCGCCGCCGCCGCCTGTGCCAAGCTGGCTGGTCGGCCTGTCTCCATCAACTACGACGTATTAGGATCTATATTGAGGCCGTACAATAGCTGCAAAGTTCCAGCGCATGTGAATATGGTCATTTAACTATAGTACAGCCTCCTTCTAGGCTGTTTCACGACATCTCTCTCTCTCTCTCTCTCTCTCTCTCTCGCCTCGTGCTGAATGCGTTTACTTTTTTACACGAACCCTATAAATAATAGCGTGATATTTTTCTTTATTGGGTTAACACTATACATACTTAAAACAATTAACTTGGCGCATAATTTGCTTAAACAATGCGTTACTGCTTGTCGTAAAACGAGCATTTCACAAGTGAGCACGATAGTAGAGCTACCTATTATTCATGTGTAGAAACATTTGTCTCCGGGTATGTCGAACTTGAAAAATAAATAGACGTTCGTGTATTACGTAACCCCGGAACTTCTAATTTAATTTTACCGCATATACTGGATGTGAAAGTGATTATTTGCAACCACTTATACATGTAATTCTCGACGATTTTAGGTAAAAACGTCGCAAAATGGCGTTTTTGAAACACTGAACGTCAGAATATGCTACGGTGCCGCGATCTATCTTCCATCTTGTGAACGTTCATACAGTTGCGTTATCTGTTCACTCTGCACGCTACTTATACCTACGTTCGTGTACAATTCATCAAACATTGAGGGATTATTTTGACGTTAAGTTACATAAAACTGTGCAATTAATAAATACATCCGCTTTTTCCTTCTTACTTTGGTCAATAATTTACAAGGGCATTGTATTAGTAAGGAATGCCTATTTTTTTCTCCATTAAATGCTACGCGAATCGGGCTATTGGCTTACTAGAAGGCACTCTGCAGCTCGGTTTTCTAATTTTTTTTAGGATAAGGATCAGTCATATATATTGTTTAGCGGTGTTCTTTTGATCGTAAGACGTCTGCCTATTGATATAAATTTATATTTCAACTATCACTTGCTTTATTTTTCTGTTAAATACTACAGAAGTCGGGCTATTCGCTTGAGAGAAAACACTTGGAATCTCGATTTTCTTATTTTTTGGGGACAAGGGTTGGTCATATCTACCATGCTCAACAGTGTGATGTCTGGCTACTGATATCAATTTATGTTTACATTATTACGTTAGTTAATCTCCCGCAAAAAGCTACGGAAGTCGGGGCCCGACTAGACACTTTGTAGGAAAAATGCAGTTTAAATTTTTTGTTATGGTCAGAGAGGGAGCAGTGGTGGCAAAATAAGTCGCTATCGAATTTACGAAGGTAGTGATTTTACAAATGCAATGAGAGGAACAGTGAGTATTTGTAAAATCGAGGGTCTAGTGTATTTTGTATTCTGATACTGTTACCTACTGTGTGTGTATCAGCTTAAATAAACCGCCCAATTTGATTTGACCCTGATTACAGTTACTGTAGTGTCGCATCCCCGAGTCGACTATGTGCTTGGCTTAGTGTGGTGTTATGTGTTTAGGCCTAGGTATTGTATAACTCCACTCTGGGATTAGCCTGCGTTTATCAGGCTTAGCCTTGGGTAGGGTTATAGTCTGGCAGTTCGTGCCCAGGGGGGCACAACACTTGGGACAAAATGGTTGCCGCAATAATCAATTATTGTTCATACAGGATGTCCAGCAATATTCCAATCCCAAATTCTAGCGTTGTGCGAATGTTTGGTATACCGAAACCGAAGTCAAAATTTCGCTACTTTCATTTCTACTTCGATAAGAACTTCAATTGTCCAAATTCATTAATAATAAAAATTTTCGAGTTGAACTAATTTTTGATAGCTCATAGAATTTTTTTTTTGTTTTAATTGGTTTACAAAATGATATTGTGATATAATGAACTTGTAATCGCACATGCAGATCGATTGAACATATTGTTAGTAAAATATTTACAATAAGATTTATTTACGTGCTGTTAAACGAGCATGCAGCAAATTGTAAACAAACATGGCTGATGGTTTGGAAAGGTGCTATTCCAGTAGGCGCAGACAATAATAGTATTAATATTGTGGTATCGTAACAAAATCAATCCCGTAACATTTTAAAATTACCCGATTAATTTGTGCTATCAAGCAGTAGCATAGGTATATATTCATACCGTACATTCAAAAAAATGTTGGTATGTGAAAATACATATAGCGGCTGCCGTGTCCCTGCTTGTAATAGCACACACAACTTAGAACACTTTATTTTAATTCACCGTAGATTTCATTGCCAATTTAATATATTGAAAATAACACAAATGAAGTATGATAGTTAAATAAGTGAACAAAATGAAAAATCATTGTTAATCAATCATGCAAGTTTAAATGCTACGGCAGATACTCCACTCTTCCACACGTACAATCGACACGTGATTTATTTTTTCAAAATGATACAGAAAATGTAAATTCGTAAAAAATGTTTTGAGTAGCAAAACTCTTTATATTTTGTCTTAATACTTAAGGCATGACATTTGTACTAACGACAAAGATTTTTTGTCATGGATGATATATTAATATTTTATATTTTTAGTTACTTGTGTTCAGAATTATGGTATTTATACTTGCACAAGTACAGTATACTTATATTGTATTCTGCTAGCATATCATCAGATTCAGTTGCACCAAAATGACTTACCAGTATGTAATAGACTACTGAAATTCAAGAGCGATATTGAAGTATCATATGATGTATGTTTTACTGTGAAGTGAAAAAACCGCACATTGATGAATCATCAAACTTAAATATAAAATTCTTTAATTTTAAGAATTTTGTTTATTTTTGTTAAGACTGGGTTCATCTCAAAAAACTTTCGGTTTCGTTTAATATTCTTGAAATTTTATAAATTTTCTTTTGTTTTCGTTTTGTGGGAAATAAGTCACTTTCACATAAGCCAACCAATTTTCCATATATTTCCCGCATTTTTTCTCAGAATTCCTGTACAAAGATAAATAAAAGAAGAAGAGAGAGAGAGAGAGAGAAAACAAGACTTGATATATGCCTATTTCTCGCGTGCGCAGTAATTGGAAACACACAGGCGCTGTAGAGGAAAACTAAATAATCTCGTGAATTGTGTCACACGGCGAAATACGACAAACGCAGCAAAATATGTAGATTACCGCGTGCCGTCAGCAAGAGACATTAATGACATTCACTGCGTAGGTTTTGAAAGTGATGTAGCATCTCTAGTAGCTATGTAATTCTATATTTACTTCAGGTGCTCTTTCAGTGGCAGTAAGAAAAGAACATGGTGAAACATCCTACACCCTATTTATCTAACTGGGACAAAAATTATATGTGGGTACAACACACAACAAATCTCCAGACTACAGTGCACAATACAACATGTCACGTTCCGAATTTATACATATTTTCAAGCGGGTAAACGTTTTCGTACTAATATAATTTTCACACTAATTTAACATGTAGACACTTTCACTTAGAATGCAGTAGTCATCGGTGTGGATACGTTTATAATGAGGACAAAATGAGAATAATAATAAAAAAAAAACCACAACGTTGATAGGCGTCATTGCCATATTGAATTTTTAAAATTTTTTTGGGATAAATAATCAAATATTTCTCATTACATCTCTTATATAATTACCAAATGCACTATAATTTTGCTGCAAAATTTTACTTGTGGAATTCCTCATGACATAATAATCTTACTAGGTAGGGTCATATAATAAGTTTTCAGAGTGAAGTTCTCTTGCGTACAAAACGTTAAAGGACGGAGCCAATTGCATGAATACATAAAAAAAAAATTTATTTGATCAAACATCCACACAGTTAACATTTGGTTAAAGAGCATTACATAACATATTAAAAAAAAATATTTTCATCTAACTGTTTTTCAGTTTTCACATAAGTGCTCCAAAGTGCGTCAATACTGCCATCTCTTGGGAACGTTTGCAGGTCCTGCCCATCTGTGAATTTTCAACCAATTAAGGGCATCCTGAACGAGTCAAGCCTCACCCATTGGTTAGCTTCATATAAAGGTTGGGTGCGAAATGTGCCATTTTATCTAATGGTGCTTACGAAAATTCACTCGCTGGAGTAGGGTACGTAATCTCAGTAACTAGTTCCTCTATGGCCGTGCTCGGGGCACTCCTAGGCGTTTTACTCACCGGAAACAAAATGGCGCAGGGTGTTTTACTCGTCAGGTCAAGATGCTCCCAGGTCAAAAAGAGCATGCCATTTTAGCTCCTCCTTCCGAGGAAGAGTTGCGAGGGCAAGTAGGAGCAAATCGTCTGCTAGATGTTACGGCGAGCATACTGCTGTTGACTGCGCAGTTTACTTTCGCTGTCGTGTTTGAAAATAGAGAAAATAAGAATTATTTCAGACATGGATAATGTTGATGAATGTAATTTCACTTGTGTTCTCTAAGCAAGGAAAACAAACTTGTTGTTTATTTAGTGCATTCTCTAAACATATTACACTTATATTTAACAGTATTTGTAGTTTTTAGCAGTGGACCGAAAGGACATTAGTTGACATTTCAAACACGGGTAAACTTACCTGGAGTTGAATTTCAAACACCTACAACTTGAAATATTGGCTAAACTACCCTACCCTCGTAAGTTTTATAAGCGCCTTAGGGGTGCGGTAGGTCAATCAAAATTTCAAGTTTAAGGTGTTCGAAATTTAATCAAGATGATAATCTGTGTTCGAATTTCAACTGGCGTCATCTCGATCAACTTCTCACTTATCCTGAAAAGCATTACAGGCGTTCTTAAAGTCATTTAAGTGATCGACTAAAGCTGGTCACGTGACTGAGATAACATATTCTAGTCCAGCGGATGAGTTTTGAAAAATGGCTGTTGCGGTCTTCGTTGGTTACTGTTAGATTTTTTTATTCGCGCCAAAAGGAGACATTCGTCTACTGACCGCTGCTTACCCTGCTTGAGAGGCTGTCAGGTAGACATTCAAAAGTTTCGAACAACTTTAAGTGGAAGTTTGGCTGACCTACCCAACCCTTGTGAACATTCAACTTCGAAAGCACCAAATATGTGGCACTATAACTCCACACGTCTGCAGCACACTAAGCGTTAGATTAAGCGTAGACTTTTGTTTGGTCCAGACGTAGCAGATTGAAGAGGCGAAAGTAGCCGAAGTGGTTCCACCACCTCGAATAAGGGTTGACCTCTAGATCACTGGACAACGCACTACACTTACAGTAGATAAAATGCTGGCTGATAATTTCCAAAATTTTTATGTATTATGTACAATTCTCGCACATTTCCTGCCGTAAGTAAAATCTAGTACATTAAAAATATTCCGCTGGAATAAAAGTGCAACACCATTGCGCTACTAGTTTAACAGTCGGCCATCTTGTATTTTTGTCTAACTCGTGGACTCTTCCAACTAAATGTAGCATATCTATGACGTCCCAAAATGCAAATGAACTTTGTTACCACTGCAGCAGTAATAAACTGTAGCGGAAATGTGAAACCGTTCAGTTGTTATCGTAATTCACTTACTTCTTTACAAACATTAAAAACTGTCAGTCTGCAAAACAAAAATGTTTTGATTTTTTTTTTTTTTGCGGTATGACTCGCATATGCCAAAAACATAAACATCAAGCTAAACGGAACTCGAGATACTGAACCAAAATTTACCCAATTTACTCATCTAGGCTTAAGGCCTTCATTACAACACTCCCTTAAGATTATGCCAAAACCACAACTCGTGTAAACCCAGAGAAAGAAACTAGAAATCAGCTAATATATGCTTATAGCTATTAGTGATAACAGGTTATTTTGTACCATTCTTGAGCAAAGAAAATCCAGTAAATTTTAAGAACGTTCTATTCACAAACTAAACAAATTTAACATGTCCTTTACAGTTCATGAATTGCGACGCAAAATCACCAAAATACGTCTCTCTTCTAATTACATAATAAATGAAGCACACATTCACTCTCCTATACTTCCATGCTTCCCATTCAAATGCGAGCATCTCACAACACCTTGTTAATCCACTACTCCTTCCCCTGACCACTCTGAAACGGGACGATCCTTCTTGAACTCTCCTATATTGCAAGCAGCATTCCATTTTCCAGAACCCACAAAACGTGTGTTCACCATAAATTAGCGAGCCTTCCTTGAAGTCTCTGACAACACTCAGGAGTACAGCGATCCACAATGGGAATGTACTTTGTGACGTCGACTACAGCTGACAGTAGTTTAATAAAACTTACCAGGCCTCCAGAACTCGCCTTTCCCACGGATGTTAAATTTACCAAATAAAGTCCGGGTTGCTTCTTTGTACTAACTCACACTCTGCGAACAAAGAAGTATACTCAGCTCCCATCACGACGTCAACACATTCCTTTATCGCGCATACGGGCCTACCGAAGAAATCAACAGACTACCAAACTTAGATGTGGGAACCTTCACGCCGGACCGAAGAGTGAGTATCGGCCTCCAACGCCCCTCTTAACTCGACTTGCAGACCAGAGCGCCCGTACCGCCGGCCGTTGGAACCAGACACTCTCATCCTTTCCCAGGCCTACCCCTTCATGGTCAGTGGAGTGACAGGTCTGAAGTCGAATGGGGAGGCCTAGCACCGGCGACCGGGGCTTTCCCTAACGCTCAACTAAGAAAGAAAAACAAGTACCAGAATTAAAACTCCCACCCCTCCTAACATTATCAAGGCTTCAAGGCGAGGACCGCTCAATACTACTGCGTTGATCATTTTTGTAAAGACCAAAATGCCTATTTACCGGTAAATTTTATGCACAATTGTTACACGGTAAGTAAATAATGCTGATCACACAATGTGTTCTAGCCAAGTGTATGTACACTAGACCTTCCATTTACCGAAAGTAGCGATTTTACGAATACACTCTCAGGAACCCTCACAAAATAACAAAATTCTATGAAAAAAAAAATTGTAAGAAACTGACAAAGATTAAAAAATTTACAACATATCTATTTTCACAGTATTGGAATGTGAGTTGTAGAGTTGTAGTGTTTACTTGGCAAGTCACAATGTTAAAAATAAAACAAAAATGGTGAAAATCCGTTAACAAATGTGGCAGTGACAGTTTGTTTGTGCCAAGCTGGGCAGCTTACTCACTCCGTCACTACACAGCACTGAAATATAAATGGAAGTTAAACTACAGTCGCAATGTTCCGGCGCATGTGCATACGCTCATTTAACTGAAGTACTGCCTTCTAGGCTGTTTCTTCAAGTTTTTAAGTCATATCTTTCTCGTCTCGCGGTGACTCTGTTTACGTTCTGACATGAACCCCATCAATAATAGAATTAAATTATTATTTCTTTACTAGGTTAAGACCACACATACTTGAAACAAATAACTTGATGCATAATTTGCTGGAACAGTTTATTACAGCACTTTGTATAATGTATATTTCACATCACAGGAGAGCATAATGATCGCACTACCTATTTGGCATACATAGAAATATTTGTCTCCACCATGGGTACGTCAAACTTTATAAATAAATTAGATGTTCGTGTACTGCGTAGTTCCGGAACTCCTAATTAATTTTTTACACAAGATACTGACTGTGAAAGCGATTTCTTGCAACCACTCGTACATGTAATTTTCGACAAATTTAGTGTGACGTGGTCAGCCGAAAGGCCTAAAGCTGAAGTATTATTTTGTTTTAATTTTATTTATTCAAGTTTAATATTTCAAGAGTAAGAGTAGATGTCAAAATATTCTGGTCACACTGGCAATGATAGGCCTGCTGATGGGATGATGGGAGCATTGAGATCCAAGGAGACATCAGTTGTTACATAAGAGCAACCACAAGGGCAGTGCAA